>PXIH01S0010911.1:2829-15637 GCA_003024985.2 Euperipatoides rowelli | reverse complement strand
AGAACAGTAAATATTGTCACTAACTTTTACTGTTCAGATGAAAACAGTCGGTTAATGCCTGGTAAAAAAAAGGGTTTTGTGTCCATAAAAAATGAAAAGTGGAACTCAAAGCCACATTAATGTCTCATTCTGTCTAATCTGAAGGGACTTTATTCAGCTTTAAAAGAAGCACAGCTTAGACCTAAAAACCGTAAAGGCCCAAGTGATGGTATTGGGGAAACATTGAACAGACTGGCAGCAAGAGCAAGCTTACAGCAACCATATGAACAACAAATAAAGACATCCACAGAAAACATTAAAAGTGAATTTTATTTTCTCCACTATAAAAATTCATGAAGAAAAAGACAAGTTTTTAATCCATAGATATTTAACAGCAAAAACTATAGCAGGTACTCAAAAACTACATGCTGTAATTCATATTGGTAAAAATAAAGTTTTAACAAAGCTATTATTTCTCTGAAGCAACAAAAGTACATAGTTTAAATTAATTTCAAAGCAGTACTTTACAACCTATTCCTCTTGAACAAGTTTGTGGGTATATAGCGATCAATGGTGTGTGCCTTATGAGCTGTCATATGAATCAACACATGATTAAAGTAAGTTTCTTACACCCTTCTGCACCAACATCATCCAGTTTCCCAAGTACACCAGATGTGTTGTGTATTATATTGCAAGATGTACTGATGCCAGTTAACCCATTGACAACAACTGGAAGGATATTTGTGTTAAATAAGAAGGCATCTAATGTGGACACTATTTCTAGAATGAAAGAAAGTAATTTGAAATTAATAATTTAAAATTGTGTTTTCATTCAAAATTAACTGTTTTAACATTTGGTAAATATGCGTTTTATAAACTTTAATTAATTATTGTTAGAAAATTTGAAAGTAAATACAGTACTTTATTGTTGTACATTTGAAGTCTAATTATGCTAATAAAATTTATTAAACTTTACAAGAACGATCAGAAAAAAACTGTGTTTTGTATAAACTTAAATCACTGTAACTCCGGATTCCATACTCATCCCAACTTAAAATTTGGTAAGAAAGTACAAAAGTAGTTGTAAAATGTCCATGCAAAAATTTAAAAAAATTAAAAAATACACTTTTTAAGATACCCACCCCTAAAATTTTCAATTCTTATTTAAATGTTTTCAAATTTTACGACCGCCATGTTGTTAGATAGTATATTAAAGCTTTTTTCAAGAGCTTTAAAATGAGACCAATTTCAACTCTCTAGGACAAATAGAACAGGAAATATATACACGTTTAAAACTTGGTGGGCGAGGTCAAATTTTGACTTTTTTTTTTCAAATTTTCACCCCCTATATTTTGGAAACGGTTGGGTGGANTGAACTAAAAACTTGGGATTTTTTCTTTCTTATAGCAAACTAAAAGCACACAAAGTTTAAATAATAAATAAAGGTCTAAAATTTAGGTGGTTGATTTGACATGGAATGACCCTATATGCCTATAGTACCTGTATAGGCCTAGAAAGGATATGAACTTCCCAATTTTTTAAGTAGCTAGGCCAGGCTGCTATCATTTTAGTAAAACTTAATTAAAAAAGCTCACTTGAAAATATTTTTAAAAACTTGTTTTTTTTTCACTTGTATTTTAAAATATTTTTGAAACATATTTATGTTAAGTTGACACTAATGGAATCTCTTCAGCTGAGAAAATATAGCTAACATTCCTGCATGACCTGATCATTTTTGGCACAAAGTTGAGCATGCTGTTTGCTGTTCCTCAGTCCAAACACAATGGCAGAACATTTGATTTTGCAAAAAAAAAACTATTGTTAAGAATACATCAAATGTCAGTTAATAAATAAGCTTAGCAAAACAGTAATTTTAAATGGCTCATTTTTGATGAAACCATGTGGTAAAAACTGTAGTACTCAAGCTGCAAGTCAGCTGCTGTAGTCTGCCATGTGTCTGAATCTGAACAGAGGAGTGTCAGCCATTGAGCTTTACTTGTTAGCAGTGAAAATTCCATTAATTTGAACTTGATCTTAAAAAAAAAATTGAATTTATAAAAAAAGAATTTAGTTAAGGCATTAAACACTATAGTTTAAAAAGATTTTGAAAAATATTTAACATTTATACAGGTGGTCCTCACTTATGTACGTAGACATAAGTACATTAGTTTGACACCCCTAATCAAATCTTTGTGTTGTCAGATTTGGAAATACATACATCAATTTTGTAATTAATTTTTTTTCCATTTTAGGCTTATCTATTTTTTTAAGTGTTCTCTCTATTTTTTTTTACTACCGTAGTTATTTTAATCTAGTATTACAAATTTTTTTGCAAAACCTTTTAATGATACACACTTCTGTAATAAATATAATTAAAGTTACTATGTCCTTCTACTAATTATAATATATTGAAATGTGGCACGGCCGTTCATCAACCTGGAAACAACATTTATGTTTCATTGCTATCTTAATCTATTAACGTGATTGGTATCTTTAGTAAACTATTACTTGTAGCTTATTGTTATGATTGGAATTGAGACAAAGATGAGATCTTTAGACAAATTGAAAATATCACATTTTAACTCATTTGAATGTTAATTTAAGTTAAACACAATAGAGTCATGCACATATATTTTCTTTCACTTTACATTGAACATCTTTGTGCTTTTTGTGAGATATTAAAGCTGTCAGCACATTCTCAATCTCCATATTTTTTCTCAACAGAGAGATTTTTATTATATTAGTTTCAAATAAGGGAATATGTCAATTTTTTTTATCAAATTAATAATCAAAGCCATGACTCATGTTTTCTGCTTTATTCAGAAGAAAAAACATTTCATAATAAAAAATTAGACCAAATCACTATTAGAGATATAAGAACTAAGATGTCTTCAAATAAACTGAAAGCACTACAATTTGCATAAAAAAATTAGTGTGAAAAATTACTTTTTATTGTCCATTTTCTTTAATGCCGTAAAATTCTATGTAAGTGCTTAGGTAAAAATAGAGGTAGCACACTTGTCTGGTCATTCATTGCTCACCTTAGATTTACCATCATGCATTATAATGCGCATGGAACACAAATCCATGATCACCTCTAAATTTCTTTCAAAGTCATTTTTTAAAATGGGCACACTTATTTAGATCAAAATTGGAATTTTAGGAACTTAGGAAACAAACAGACCATTGTTTTATTGACAATGTTTCAAAACCACATGAAGAAACAGATCGACAAAGAAGTAAAACTGTCCAAAGTAAGTAGAAAATTTTTAGTATATTTTATGTTTAGATAGCTACTACACTACTACTCTAGTGTATAATAGGATTATCTTATCTGACTTGAAACCCAAATTGTATGTTCTAATTTAGTTGGATAGTCATGACACACATGCTTGACTCTAGAGGACTGTTTCATTATTAGTTTATTACCCTGCTTATATGTTTTAGTAAAACAATTGCATTAGTATCGGAACATGCTCAGCAGTGTTTGTTATGAACCTACTTTGTATGTTTTAATTAGGATTTTTTTTTTATTGTATTGCTTAGTAAAACAGTTATATGTATTATGCTACTGAGCATACTTGGCAGTGTTAGTGTTTGTTTTAGGGCCTGCTTATGTTTAAGGTCAATGTTGACAAAAAGAAATTGCAGTAGCCTAAAACACTGAACAAATAAATTTATTGTTCTCCATTTTGCGGTTTGGCTGGGAATATGCAATATGTCTAGTAATTTTGAGAGTTTATAGAAGATAATATGTGTACTCAGCTTTTGAGTTAGCTTAGTATTATTTTAGAAAATCTCATAAGATCAATATTGATGGGAATAAAAGTTATGCTAAAATTTTAGATAAATTAATATTAAGCACTCCAAACAAGAATGATTGATATACAGTTGGTCAGTAATGTTAGTTTCAAAAGGAGGAGCTGTCTTTGCTACAATGTAGGCTACCTAATTTAATGGTAACACTGCTTTATTTAACCTGGAAAGAATAGACATCTAGCAATTTTTCATATTAAATTTATTGAACCTTTTGAATTACTTTAGCATTGAATATGAGGGACTCTGAACATTTTAGTGACTTTTGTCATCATGTCAAACAGGAGTTAATAAAATTATTTTACATTTTTAAATACCATACATTGATTGAGTTGGTATACTGTGTTTTTAATTAGACCAGTAATTTATCAGTGAGGCTATTATTTTAATGGTAGGTTATCTGTTTACTATAGGCTACTTTGCTACTTAGAATCGAAATACAATAAAAGCATTGGTAGAGATATATTATTTTGTTAGAATCCACATGGGGCACACATACAATTCTATACCGTAATGCTAGTTTATGATGTTAAATCATATAATTGCACAAAAATTTTGACAGTTAAAAATTGTGTTGGAGGTGCACATACTCGGGTATTATCTGAAATGCTTTAACCGTACCCAAATGAACAAAATGTGAAGGAGGTGTAATTTTCTGATAACATTGCAAATTTTTTTTAAACAAAACAAATATTAATGGTAGTGACATTATTCAGTATGCACTGTTACAAAACTTTGGGTATGAAATAAGGGTGACACACTTGTCTTAGATTGCACATTTGATGACATTCTATGATGATAATAATTGCAGTACCGGTAATAGGAATGTTAAATCTATGATTGTGTAAATGTTTATTCATAAAAATCAAAATAATGTTGAATAAAAATAAACATTTGTAGCATAATTAGGAATTTGTAATATTTTTTCTTTCTGTTTGGAATGGAACCCGCATTTTGCATGCAAGTCTATTGTTGGATTTAACTTACATTTAACTTAAATACTTGTTTTCAAAAACACATTGCATACATAATTAGGGAACCACCTGTATAAATTGAAAGTAACTTAGTGCTTGATAAATGTAACTTTAAAATTATCTTTGAATTAAAAGAAATAGCTCCGTACTATTTGTTAATAATTTTAATAGGCTCTATATTTTTAAAAAAATATAAGATTTATGTTTATAGGATGTAAGACCATATGCAATTGTTTTAAATTGCTGGCATATTGCAATATATGAAGAATTATTTATGTGAACTAAATGACTAAATCTCTAACTTCCTCTCATTTCAGATGGGCTCGCCTGTAGAGCACAAATGCTTCCAGAAAGTTTATTTGGTTTTCAAAGATCATCCTGAAGTGGTGATAGAAATGCAGAAATTGTTTTGATACCAACAAATGTTGATCGTAACACAGATGAAGTAGTGACATAGGTCAAATACTACATAAAGCATTGTGGATTCTGGGTGGTGTAGAATTACATACCATTAGAATGGCTAGTTCAAATGATCCGCTGCCATTTAAAAACTATACTTCTGATGATATAAATCCTTCTCACTTTCATAAATAATAATAATATCACTTCTAAAATTTGTAAAACCAGAATAACAATAATAAATAAGAAATAGTTCCATATTTTGAGTGCCATTATTTAAAAATGTTTATGAGGAAAACTTGAGGTTTGTAGCTTTAGGCTACTTATTGGCCAATGCATATGGAAAAGCAAATATCAAAGAGAAGAAGGAAGATTGCATTTAGGAGCTCAAGTTGGGCATGATTTATTTCCACATTGTTATTACACCAGCTTACTAACATTTTTTAAAAAAAAATATAGATTGATGGATAAATGCTTTGTTTTTTGCAACTGGAGCGGTAAGATATTACTATATGATAACCTGCCCTCTTTAAACAAATGCAGATGGTAAAAAAACACCACCAAAACAAAATCAAGAAACCTTATGATTTTGGTTTTGCTTGCTATAAAGAAGTGATGACTAATTGCCAAATGGAATGACAATTTTATTATTATTATGACTACCACCACAGTATCTATTCACCCATTTGATAATGCTAAGTGAAACTAACACCAGGAGAAAAACATGTTATTTCTTAGCCTAATATTATTTATCAATATAAGAAGAAATCCATGGTTGGTGTTAAACTATCAAATTGGTTCATGACAAAAATAAACAAACAAATACCAATATTGATAGTGCTTTGTTGAATTTTATGAAACACTAGTGGATCTAGTTTACATTAGACAATTTATTTTATCATTTATCAATAGCAAGATTTCAACCACTAAATAGTAATTTGATTGACAACCTAATTTGAAGACTATTTAGAAATAAACAGTTTAGATTGAAAAATGTTTGCCATATTGACTGCATCAACATGATGGATGTTGAAATTGTGGTAAACTACATATCTTCATCCAGACTCTCTTGAATTATTTCATTCTGAGTGTTTTCTTAATGATTGTAATAAATAATAATCAATGAGAACTTTTTATAAGTTATCTGAATTTCTATGTACAGTGTAGTCATTAATTAATTCAAGTGTATAACTACTATACCATAAAATGCTGATGAAGTGTGTCATTCCAAGTATGTGTGCAGTCTATTTCATGCCCCAATTTCTGAAACTACATCATCGCCGAGTACTGCATCACCAAACTTAAACATTTTTATTTGCCAAGTTAGTGCATATCCTTCATTTTTAGCTCATTTAAAGAATTTCATATAATATCCAGGCAAGTTCACTTTCATTGAGATTCTGTTGTTTTTGTGATTAATGGTTTGACATCATAGACTACTAAGATTTAAATAAGCAGACAATTATGTAATCTCATGAACTAAAGTTAAAACATATATTATTACAGTCATGTATTTCTGTGATCTAGCTGCCTAAATAAAACATGGATGTAAGCTCATTACTAGCATTAAAACATACAAGAAAAGCAAAAAAATACTTTTTTTTTTACCTAATTAAAAAAACAAGTAGGTTCATGAAATTAGTTAAACGTCTGCTAAAACTCCCAAGTCTATATGATTAACTTTCTTACTAAAACATGCAAGCAGGCAATGAAATAAAGCTATATGTTTTTTAACTAAAACCTGCAGCAGGCTCAGTACCAAAAAAGATTTACAAATTACAAGTATTCGATACTCAAGCTTAGATTCTCTACTCCCAATGGGAGTTCTATAGGCCTATTTTAAATAAAATGAGTTTGTACCAGAAAGTGAAGTTGTACAGAAATTTCATATAGCTGTTTATTTGCAAACAGAATGAGCCTAAAATTGTAAATTGTTAGGAAAAAAAAATTCACAAATATTTTACTTCTAAAGATTGAAATACCTGTACTAAAAATCAAGTCTTGCCAATAAGAGTTGAGAAGGAATTTTGATGATATATATTTCACAATTGATACTCAATAATGAATCAATCAAAAGATTCATTCAATGTGCAAGTGATCTTTTGTGTTCATTATTTGAATACAATGTCATTGAAGTTTTTGAACTGTACAATGTTCACTTCAGCTGATATAATAACTGCATTAGTTCAGGTTACACATATTGAGTTTGGATAACTGTCGTGGTCAATGCCAAAAAGCATTAGATAATCTATATAAGTATTTATTTTATTTTATCACACCGACAGTTCATGAAGAAGATTTAGCTTCCATATCACAAAAATATATGGTATTTCAATGAGAGAGAGAATGGTGTAGCTGTGAATTGGACAAATTACTTTTTTCTTCTTCTTTAGAATTGAAGTTGGAAGAAAAATTTTGATCATAATTGATTATTTAGAGCAAGTTTTCTCAACCTTTTTATAATGTGGTAAAAAAAAAAATACTAGGCCTAATTTACCAAAAAAAAAAAAAAAATTCCATGATCTGCATTTATTGTAAAATTATTTTAGAACTGTTACCAAATTATACAATTTCTAATTTCATTATATATGCCCATCACTATACTTAACAAAAAATACCATTACATAACCATAATTTAAAATATAGGCATACAAATTTATTTATTCTCTTGATTGAATAAATATGATTGGAATAAATAAATATATTAAAGGTCACACAAAATGGATTTTTTTTTTTTTTTTAAGATTTCTTTTTCAAAGAAATTTATTTAAAATAATTCCAGTTTAAAAAAAAAAACCCCCCCCCCCCCCAAAAAAAAAAAAAAAAATGTTATTAAGAAATGAAATTAAGAAATATTTCTACTTAAGTCAGGGGTAATTATGAATGATTCATTGGGTCTGAGGTTATTTTGTGATGTGATCAGTTATAAACATTAGCACAAAATTAGAAATCTTTCATTGCATAGATTAGAAACAACCTACAGTACATTATCCATGGATCTGTCAAGTTCAATTCTTTCTGTTAATATAATTAATTTAACTCATTATGGATGGCAAAAATATTTTTTTAAAACAAATATTTTATTATTATAAAGTAATTGATTACATAAATAAATCAAATTAATTAAAATTCAAAAGAGTGTGATAGATTGAAAGAGATAGACATGGTTTTAACCAGCCTGCCATCCCTCCCCCATCACAGTGTTTAGGTTAATCTTACATTAATCCAATCGTAAAACATATTTACATTAATCCAATCGTAAAACATATTTAACTAAATATTTTAATAGACAAAAGAATATCAAAGTTTCTTAATCAAAAGATACAAATTCAAATGATCAAATATATATGAAAGCAAACCATTTAAATTGTCTGAAACAAAATAAAGATAGGATCATAGGCAAAAAGTAAGTTGGTATAATTAAACTGTCAAGATATTTTAACTAGCCTATACAATTCTAAGAGTGATACTTCCTTTCCTTACCAATTTGACTTCTTGGCTGAGAACGATAGTGTCGGATCTTCATCTTCTGATGGCACCGTAATTATGGATGAACACTTGCACACAGACTGGTTTATTTACTTTTATATACTGTACTCATATTATAAGCTAAGTAAACATATTTAAATAAAGAATATCAGTATGAAGCTTTAAAAAATTGATGTACTAAAAGTAAAAATTATTTTGTATTCGGTGAATATAAATACAATATTATTTTGCTTATGTAATAAATCGCTACACGATTTACCTACAATTATTAGAAGCTAGAAAAATAATTAAGTACAAAATTATTGATAATATCTTACAGTAGAGTGGGCCATCTATCATAACCTATTCATCCCAGGCCTTACTTGCCGATATTATTATTTGGTTTATTAAAAGAAGAAAATCGAAGTAGCCTACATTATACAATTGAAATCAAATATAGCCCCTAACCCTAAATTTTAACAAAGGCGCACATTTTTTTAATACAATAATTAATAGGATATGGTTAGCATGTGTTTGTCTGAAAAATAATAGTTAACATAGCAGTAAAAAAAAAGTGATAGGCTTAAGACACTTTTTTTTTTAAGCTCTGAATTGTAATTAGTTTCTGCCGATATTATCAAACCAAAGAGCGTTAATAATACTGAAATCATTCAGATAGTATAATCCGTAAATTCTAACAATTTGCCTTTATTTTATTTTTTTTAATGCATAGATTAGCTTTTACCCTACATTCCAGTTGTAGTTTCACTATATTCGGCCAAACGTTACAGACTTCCCATTTTTCAACATTTCTAAAGACATGAAATCAAAATGTAAATTCTTAATTGGAAATATAGAGTAATAAAAAATGATATGTAATGAAAGAAAAAGACCAAATTTATTATATAATATTTTGTGCTATATATAATATATTAATTAAAATACCCATCTTTTCTACAATTGTAATAAGTAACTTACAGTATCTCGTTTACTTATGATGTCATCAATTACTTACAATCAATCCTATCTACAGGATACTTTTAGCACTACCATACAAAGGGAGAGGAGCTTAAAGGATTAACTTATAAATTTAATTTTTAAATAACTTTTATATTTTGGAATTTTGTTTTTAACCAAGTGGAATTATTTTTTTGAATAATTTTCTTTGAAATGAAATCATAAAAAAATAATTAAAAAATCCATTTTGTGTGACCTTTAATTTATTTTGAAATTGGTAACAATTCTGGTGTTTTAAAATTACATTTGTGACTACAATAGAATATTTCCTGGTCTTAAATGTTTCACCATAACTTTCATGTGTTGCATATAATATCATTCAACAGTTTGGATCAGGACTGCAGTCCTCTGGTTGAGAATCCCTGTATAGAGCTATACATAATTTAATTACTTCAGCTTTTGAAGGTCAGTCCCTTGTGAAATGAGTAAAAATTAGTCATTTTATTTTCAGATATTAAGTCTTTTCTGGCTACCAACTATCAACAACAGAAATAGATGGATTACTGGTTTATTCTGAACTTCCAAGGTGAAGAAATAGGGACCAGAAATTCTTATCAATTTTTCAGACTGCTAAGGAATTCTATAGAAAAGCTTATTTTGAAGTACATGTTGCAATTTAGTCAAGATTTGAGCAAAAAAAGAATTTAAAATTCTTCTAGGACTAGAATCTCTTCTGTAGAAACTTTTGAGTAAATAAAAAGTTTGGGGAAGATTTTAATTTCAAACTTTTAAAAGTTCAGCTTACTTAAAGTAATTCATTTAACCCATTAGCTCCTTAATTAAGAGCAGGCAAATCATAAATTTTGCAGGCCTATAAATCAAATAATACTCCATAATATAGTTACTGAAATACTTTTACCCAATTGATAGAGCTAGGAGGTAAGAAAATTTAAAAATACAAACCATAGGCATAACAGTTTTTTTGAGCTCATAAATCCTATAACTGATTATTTGTGTTAAAAAATTAGATTAAATTACCATTAGGCCCTATATATTTTTATTACAATTGACTAGCTTAACCCAATGGTGACTACGCATGCTCAGAGTGAAAACTGAAAATCTGCCTGAGCTGCAATCAGTTTGTTTTAATGAAATTTGGCCCATATTTTTATTGATACATTATGATAATATTTTTGAAGATTTAGTGACAAAATTTAATATCACTATAAAGAACAAGAAAAGTATTTCTTAACTGCAGCACTTTGATACTGTCAGTCATAATGACTATAAATTATGGATAATTAAATTTTTTTTGAAATGTTTACTATTTATGTATATATACATATGAAATAATTTTATATTTATACATACTGCAGATAGCCTGACTAATAAGTTTTAAAAAAAATGCCAAAATTTGTGGTATAACTAATTGATGAAATATAAATTCTAAACAAATATTTAAAAAAATAAAATGAATTGCATTTACAGTAAATGCTTCATATTCATAATCAAGATGGCACCTGTTTTATGGGTTAAAATACCAATATTGTTTGGGGGAGGGAGAATTAATTGTGTGTTTTTGGCGGAAGGAGAGTCATCAAAATGTGACATCACCTTTTTCAATCCCCCCCACAATTTTTTAGATTTTAAATTTATAGTAGGCTAATTAAGCTTTCACACATAATTAAAAAGTTTGAATGTTTATCTTTGTTGTTTTGGTCAAAATTGAAATTACATTTTTAATTAAAATTTACAAATTATTTAACGTCTCATGACAAGAGAAAGTAGGGGCTGTAAAATTTGTCATTTTGTGACCGGGGTGGGTGGAGGATGGTAAAAAGTTACGAGAAAGTGTTTGACATTTATCTCAGCCACAAATATGGTATAAATCATATATAAATTACTGGCTTGAAGATAATACATTTGTTTGGCATGATAGAAGGTGAGGAAATTGAAATTTGCGATATGATCATTTTTGCTAAGTCTTCAGAAGAAGCACAATGTTTTATAGTTTTTTTTTTTTTTACTATTTTGTTTGCATTTTCTTTTAAAGATTTAGGGGCTATAGTATACAATTCTAGATCTTGCTTCCTGCCTTCAATACCTGAAATGGTAAATACTAAGATAGCTCACCTTTTTTAAATTTATTTTTTTATTAAGAGTACTTTTTGACATTCAGTTTTTGAATTTGAGAAAATACGATTTAACAATACTTTACAATGTTTTTTTGCCCTTATTTTTTGTGTGTTTCAGTATTTTATAATTTTAGCTTTATCTACTTTCAATCTTTAATTATTATTTGTAAAAATTGCTAATGAGGTATGGGAGAAAATAAAAAAGAACACCTTTTATTCGCCCTTTAGAAGGATTAAAAAAGTTAGAAAACCTCTGCAAGACGAAACAATACAGTATTCACCACAGGTTTGAGCAGAAACAATCAAGCAAGTCACTAAAATTGACCATTTGGCTCTTCTTTCTGCATAACAGTTTGTAACAAAATCCTGAGGATCTTTTTTAACCCCCTCCTAAATAAAAAAGAAAGGATTATTTTGATCCTTTTGGATTTTGAAGCAGCTTTTCAAAATGCTAAGTTGAAGAGTTATGGACTAAAGTTTCCCACACTCATCTTTAGAATGAACAGGATGAAACTGTGAGCACAATGAAATGCAGTATCAAGAGTAACCTCTGGAGATTTATGTAGATGAGAAAAATTTGAAAATGTCAAGCTGTCTTTTTTTTTTATCATGTGCTAATAAAAACTGAAAATTGTTAATGTTCTACTATAAAAAGTTATTATTAAAAAAAAAAGGTAAATATAATGAACATTTTTTTTCATTATAATTTGAAGTAGCTTTTAAGTATAACTTTCTTTTTAGTCCTTCGCCATCTTTCATATCTTTGACTAAGGAGTAATGATTGTTTATCCTTACTGCATTAGGGTTAAATATACTGTATTATGCTTAGAGATTTACAGTATAATTTAATATATAACCGCCAGTGGGTATTTATAAAGATAAAATAATTAATCACTTTTTTTACAAGTTGCACCACTATTACTTTATGTTTTATATTGAAATAAGCACTTCATTTTAATAGTAGAGCCACATTTTATTAACAAAAAGATTACAATATTGTAGTAATGATTTATTTTTTTAATGTGTAATAGTCATTAAATGCTACTAAATTAATATATTAAAAAAATTTTACTTTTTAAA
>PXIH01S0010908.1:16674-27304 GCA_003024985.2 Euperipatoides rowelli | reverse complement strand
ATAAGCTACTTTCACACTTTGATAACCTTTTCTCAGATGAACAGGGTTGTATTAAAGACATTGCAGCCAATCCTTTTCTTAAAAAAAAATTCTCAAGCTAAATTTTGTAAACATCGAAATGTGCCCTATGCTATTATACCTGCAGTTGAAAAAGAACTTTCTAAGTTACAATCACAAGGTATCATTACACTTGTCAAATTTGCCAGGTGGGCACACCTATTGTTGACATTTTAAATAAAAATGGAAGTTTACGAATTTGTGGCGATTACCGGATTGGGTTAAATAAAAATTTAGAAATTGACCACTACCCACTACTAGTCATAGATGACATTAAATGGAGAAATCTCAAAATTAACACATGGCCCAGGCTTACCACCAAATATGAATGGAAAGTAAATCTAGTGAACTTTTAACAATTAATACACATCTTGGACTTTTTAGTGTTAATAGGCTACCTTTTGCCATCTCACCTGCCCCTGCAATTTTCCAAAGTGTCATGGACACAGTTTTAAAAACTGTAAATAAAAAAAAATAAAGTAGTATGCTACCTAGATGACATTCTAATAAGCAGTAAAAATTTACATACCCACCTTGATGATTTAAAAGAAGTTTTGGAAATTCTATAAAATAATGGAATACGCCTTAATAAGGATAAATGTGAATTCTGCAAGTCAAGCATCGAGTATTTTGGTCACATTGTTAGCAAAAAGAGTAACAAAATCAAAGCTGTAAATTCCAACCTTAGCAGCCAGTAGACTGCAACATTGGGTTATCATTTTGTCAAACTACAACTAAAATATCTGAACTAAATCAACTTCTTTGTAGGGGCAACAAATGGCACTGGAATGAAAACTATAACAAACAATCCCAAATTATTAAAGAAGAAATTACCTCCCAAAAACTTTTGACACACTATAACCCCAATCTGGAATTAATCCTTGCTACTGATGCTTCACCTTATGGATTAAGCGCTATTCTTTTACATCGCTTTAGTGACAAAAGTAAAAAACTCATAATGTTTGCTTCCCAAAGTTTAAATAACACAGAAAAAAATATTCACAACTTGACCGCGAAGAACTTTGAATATTTGGAATAAAAAAAATTCCATAAATATATGGTCGAACTTTCACTCTTGTTACTGATCATAATCTCCTATCATACATTTTTAGTTCAGAAAAAGAAATTCCAACCTTAGCAGCCAGTAGACTGCAACATTGGGTTATCATTTTGTCAAACTACAACTATAATATTACTTATAAACCTACAAAGGAAAATAGTAGCACTGATGCGCTCTCCAGACTTCCCCTAACAAATTGACTTCTAACTAAAGAAGAAGACCTTAAAAATATTTATTGCATGGAAGCTGAAGATGAATTCCCTTTCACCAAAGATGATATTGTCATAGCCACACAACAGGACCAACATTTACGTAAAATCTTGGATTACCTTAGACATGGTTGGACGTAAAATCTTGGATTACCTTAGACATGGTTGGCCTAAAGCCCCTAATAATGACCCTATTGATAAAAACTTTTTTTAAAAAAAGACCAGTTATCGATTGAGGACGGCTGCATAATCTGGGGTCTAAGAGTTGTTATACCGGTGTCTCTTAAAGAAGTAGTACTTAAAGAATTACACCTTGGTCATTACGGTGTAGTAAAAATTAAACTTTTGGCTAGGTCAACATGCTGGTGGTTTAACATCGACAAGGACATTGAGTTTATCGCCAAGACTTGTCGCACTTATCAGCTTAACCAAAAAGACCCGCCAAAGTTACCGTACACCTGTGGACACTCCCCAAAGGACCATGGATAAGAGTCCACACAGACATCATGGGTCCCTACTTGAATAAGCTTTTCCTGGTTACGGTATAGCTACTGTAAGTGGCCAGAGATTAAAATCTTAGAAAAAGCCAATTCCAAGAAAATTATGATAACCTTGGAAAACTACTTCTCCAGATATGGCTATCCGGAACTAATTGTGAGTGATAATGGCACCCCTTTTACTTCGGACAATTTCGAACTTTTCTGCAAAAATCGGGGAATACAACACATCAAATCAGCCCCCCCCCCCTTGCACCCGGCTAGCAATGGGCAAGCTGAACGATTCGTCGAAATTTCCAAAAATGTTCTAAAGAAGGAAAGGACCTCAATGATAGAAACTTAAGGGTTGAGGTTGACAAACTTCTCTACACCTATCGTTCTACACCACATTGTACTCTAAAGGTCTCCCCTGCCGAACTCTTCCTAGGTAGAAAACTGTGCAGCAGATTACAAAAAAAATAAACCCCCTTCCGATACTACCTCAGAAGTCATTTAGAAACAAGTTCATAGGAGGCCAAACATCTTAACTAGAAACTTTAGCAAAATATACAAGACTAAATGGATAGAGGCAAGGATTGTCAAAGTCCTGTCACCAGTGACCTTCCTGATTCAACTGAANGATGGTCGACAATTCAAGAGGCACTTCAACCAAATGATACCCTCTTACCTTATCCCTCTACAACCTAGTACACATGCTGATGATCCTAGCATCTTCGATTATCTACCTATCCAGCCTCCCAGATCACGAGCCTTACCGGTTACAAGTACTCATCCGAACTCTCCCAAAATAATCAACCTACCTTCCAGGGAGAAAGTCAAAGCTAGATCCGATACCGAAGGTCGGATACCCCCCCCCCCCCCAGAACCATGTCATTACCCAACTAGGCCCAGAAACCCCCGGACTGTTTCAACCTCTTGTAGAAGGGATAACTGTTATATCTTTGACATGTAATAGTAGAATATGACATGCCATGTTACGTCTTATGCACCACAGTCAGATTAGAGAACAATCTGTTCTTTAATTAGTTTTGATTCAGAGCAGTAATGCTCTAACCTTCTCCTTGTTTTGGCCATTATGATTATTAAATTATTGTAGTTCTTGTTTACATTTCGTATCACCCATTTCTTTCTATTAAATATATAATAGTTCTCAACCAATTTTATCGTCCATAATGTCAGTCTACATCTAGCGAATCAACTCTCATTCCCATCAACTCCGTCAAGATATTTGTTGAATCCAGTATAAACATTTTGGACTTTAGCAAATTTTCATTTATATGAAATTAGGACTAATTCTGATAATTAATCACTGATCTATAAATATAAAAATTGGCATAATACTATGCAGTTCTGTAAATTGCTTGTAAATTTTAAATTTTTTTGGGGGAAAGGTTTATTAATTTTTTTAATATTTGTTAATGTTTAAATTATGGTTAATAAATATTATTATCATTTGCTAATTTAAAGTTTCAGTGTCAGAGCAGTCATTATAATGCGGATATCCAATAGAATCATTTTTTTAATAGTAATTAAGTAAGATTGTCTTTAAATTTTAGGCATGTGATGTGTGTTGTAGCTACCTGCTCTATCTGGGTAGTGAATAGTGGGTAACTTTCTACAGCGGGTTCACCTGAGTATCTTTACCCTTTCATTAATGTCTGATTTATTGGAATATTTACTTTAGTAGTAAATTTTAGATAGGGAAGTCCCACGTTATTTCCAATTATTTAAAACATTCACATTATTTGGTCATTGTTTGTATACAGTTCTCGCTATAAATGCCTGGTACAGTACTGTGATGACTTTATACTGAGCTCTGCTCCAACTTTCTGACAGGGTAGATATGTTCATTGTGAAAACGGTAATTCAACCCAATCTATTTCCTTACTTAGTGGCTTATTATGGTATAAGTGTGGTACGTGGTTATAGAAATGTGACAGCTTCACTCTTGTATTATTCAATAATGCTAGGTGGGTAAATAGGTCATCAGGATTCATCTTTTAACTAGGCACAGCATGCCGCCTGTTCAAACCGTTACAGAATTGTGACTACATTTCAGATGCCTGTCCGGTATATTAGTAGTAAGATGGATCAATAATACCAATAAGGAGTACTTAGTAATTAGTGGGCTAGTTTGGGATAGAATAGGATCCCAAAACTGCTCAAGGATCTTATAAAACTAGCCTTCTACCAATAAATCAGCATTGTTCTGTATGGAGTTTCCGACATATATATGGAAGGGTTATTTTTGGTTTGATCCACGGCAGGATTTTGAACAGTTTTGCAGTCTTCTGATATAGTTAATCATGCTTTAATACAAGAATGTTTTATTTTATTTAATATTTTTTATCTAAGGGTTTTATTATTTTCTAACTAATCGTTAGTGGCGTTCACTTTAAATGTAAATTATTTTAAAATTTGTCGAAGTTGTTGTTTTGATCGCCATGTTGGTATGGTGAAATTGTATAGTAATTCTGCAGTAAATTTTATTTGGTGTCTGCATTCGCGAGGGAACTCTGACATTGTTTAATATCGCAAGTGATTTCAAAAATTTAAGCAACTGAATTTATATTTAGATAGTGTTTTTGGTTAGATAATTAAAGTAATTATATTAATAAGTAAAATGGAAAATGTAGTGACCACTAAGAGTGTAGAGACACAGGTGGAGGGTGAGAATCCTGTTGATGCTGTAGCGGCTAATACAAGTGTGGCCACCATTCTAAATGATGGTTTGTTTACAAATGATAGCCAAATAGGCGCTAGCAATATAAGTGAGGAAAAACTTGATGCACTACATAGATTAATAGGGGAACATGATGTTGTATTGAAGCAATTAAGTGCTGCATTATTATTTAAAAGAATTAATGCCGCAGTTATAGTTAGTGCAGGCGAGGGTATGGCTAGCGGAAGCACTGATAGGTTTACACCTATCAAAGATAATGTTGATAATTTCAAAGATAATAAGCTTAAAGAAAAACTTAATAAGTATAAGTTTTTAGAATCTGTAAAAGGGGCAGAGAAAGAAATAACTGGGGATAAAATTAAAAACAAGTAAGACTAATAAAGCTCTCAAAGTTAAAGATTGTGAGTGCAATCATAAGAAATCCAAAGTACCCGACCATGAATATTGTGTGTCAGATACCCAAAGAATGGCTATTCATGACAGGTGCCAATTCTGCTTCAACTCTAGCTCCTTTTTAATATTTAAAGGAAGCCATGTTTGGGATTGAACGGTTTGTAACCGAATTTAGAGCATTAATGATTGACCAGAAATGGAAAGAGACCAGATATAGGTCAGTGTTAAAGAATAAAATGACAGGGAGGGCTAGGCCTATTTATTTCACCGGATTAGGAAACAACATTATGCCAATTGAGGAAAGACTAGCTGAACTAGTAAAATTGTTTACCCTCAAACCTGTTAAGGAAGACATAAAAAAATTGTTTGAATTGTGCACACAGGCATTAGATGAAAGGCCAACCAATTTCAAGTTGCACTTAAATGCATTAGTATCCCCATTAAGACCTTTCAGTTCATATGGCGCAGGAGCAATTCGAAGAATTGGTATTGAATCAATATATAAAAGGATCATTACAGCATTTAATTGTAGAACTAATAAGAAAGGGACCTGAAACTTTAAATTCTGCTAAAGAATCGGACTGTAAATTTATCGTTCCCTAAGGATGATGTGTGGGATAAGTTTGCTAAACAAATTGAAAACAAGCCCATCATGTGTGAGTGGCTCTTGTGCAATGCAAAGGAAAGCAAATGTGAGTTATGTCATTTGTTTCACACTAATGAATTATGATTAAGTGACGATCATAAAGATAAACTCGAAACTATAATAAAGAAAAATGCAAACATATTAATTGAAGACGTAATGGAAATGACAGGAGTGCTTATTAAACCATACGAGCCACAGTTCATTAATGATGAATCAATATACCAGAGTCAATATCGTATTCCACACAGCTACTTTGAACCTCTGAGAAACCAAATTAATAAGCTAGAAAAGGCAAAAATAGTGACCAGATCTTCTAATAAATTCAATTCTCCAGTATTAGTAGTGCCTAAAAAGAACTCAAAAGAAGTTTGTATAGTATTAGATTTAAGGAAAACAAATCAAACAATACTTCCCACCCATTACCCTTTAATGAGGATTTGAGATATTTTAGACTCTTTGGGAGGAGCCAGAGTATTTAGTGCTCTTGATATGAATAATGGATATTTCAATATAAAACTGTCGGAAAGGGCACAAGTTTTGGTTTTTCTCTTCCCTGGGGTCTTATAAGTTCCTCTGGTTATGTCAGGGTTGCGTCACATCGTCCGCCGTATTTCAACAAATAATGAGTGAATGTTTGCATGATGTGATAATAAAGGGTCATGTGTTGGTATACTTCAACAACATTATAATTCACTCACATAATATTGAGGAGAACTTGTCTACTTATGATGAAGTGTTTTGTGCTTTAAATAAATTAAATATGGCTATAACAACCATCAAAGTGTAAATTATTTAGAGTCCATTAAATTTTTGGGCCATATTGTAAATAAAAATGGATGTCAACCACTAAAAGATAATATTAAATCTGTTCAAGAATTAGCGTGACCTACTACTACAAAAGGAATGCACAATTTTCTGGGTAGTGTCAACTTTTACCAGAAATTTATTGAAAACTTTGCTGAAATCGCAGCGCCACTTTATAATTTATTGAAAAAGAATAATGTAAAATTAAATTAGTCAACAAGGCTGAAACAGCTTTTCAAATTTTAAAAGGAAAACTTATTAGTGCCCCTCTCCTAGCATTCCCTCAATTTGATGTCATTCAGTATAAAAAATGACACTTCATTGATATCGATAGGGGCTGTGCTAAAGCAAACTTATGATGAGGGTGATCTTCAGCCTGCTTACTGCAGCTGGAAGTTAAACCATGCTGAAAGGAACTACTCAGCCATAGAATGCGAAGCTTTAGCTATCGTATTCGTAGTTAATCAATTTAAACATTTAATGTATAGAAATAAAATAATACTAATGACTGATCATAAACCCCGCACATTTTTATTCAAATTAAAGGAATCTAACTCTAGGATCGTGAGATGGCTAATGAGTTTGCAGGAGAACAATATTGTTTTCAAATACATCCCTGGAAAACTGAACATGGCGGATATGCTTTCTCATAACATCGATCAGGAGGAAGAATGTGTAGGTGCTATTACAGACTCGAGATTAACTTTATCGATAGCATTCATTTTTAATTCCCAATACAGTGATGACCAGTGTTGGGATATAATTTGTAAATTAAAGAACGGATATTACAAAAATAATGAATACATCCTTGATGACCATCAAATTATATTAAAGAAAATTGAATTTGGAAAAGATGGTGGATCATCATACCAGACTCTAGCACCTCTAAATTTGGGAATATTTTATATCACTATCATGATTCAATTGGTGGAGGCATTCTCACATGATAAAACCATTGTAAAAATTAAACCCAGTTTTACCTGGCCAGGAATGTTCATGTATGTTAAAAATTACATTAGTAGCTGCAATAAATGTCAAAAACATACCATTAGGACTAAGGCACCGTTTCAGCCGGTAACACCTTACTGCTTGCATGGAAAAATTGAGCCTCGACTTATTAGGACAGTTTAGCTTAACGAAGAAAAGAAATAGGTACATTATTGTTTATATTGACCATTTTTTCTAGAATGACATTTGCAAGTGCATTTCTCAGCCATGAGGCTCACATTATTGCAAAAGATTACATGGAGACTATTTATACTCATTATGGGGGCTCCAAAATTATACTATTGGATCGTGGTTCTCAACTAGTGAAATATCATAAAAACTTTGTGACAGACTAAAAATATCCAAATATTTAACCAGTACATACCACCCTGAGAGTAACAGAATAAGTGAGAGTAAATAGTAAAATTTTAAAGATTTTATCACATTTTTGCAATAGTAATTATGACTGGGATGAGCTACTTCCATACATTATTTAAGCATTCAATGATACCGAACATCAAAGTAGTCACCAGGTTCCCTTTTATACATTTCATGGATTCCACCAAATCGATATATTTTCTGATTTTAACTTAGATAAATTTACACTAACTACTGAACCTCATTATTTAGTTGATCAAATCATAGAGAAACTAGAAATTGCGAGAGCTGAAATTTTTGCTAGCCTATCTTTAGCTTCATAAACTTACACTAAAGAAAAATACAGTAAACGCAAACTTAGAGAATTCACTACTGACCAAACTGTATTGCTATTGGATGTGCCTAGTTATTCGAGCCAGAACCGAAAATTGAAGCCATGTTATACTGGTCCTTATACTATCATAAGCCGATCTACGCTTGTGAATTACGAATTAAGATGTATAGCTGACCCCACAGTAATCCAGAAAGCACATGTAGATAAAATAAAAATCTACTATAGTAGAATGATACTTGATTATGAGGAACCAATACCCATATCAGATGACACAACTGCTGAGGTAAGTGAAATTATACAAGTAATTAACAAATTTTACTCACTAAAGGGGCAGCTTCAAGATGAACCTATTATTACATTTCCTGAGGATATTGATATATTCCATCATCCACATAATGATATACCTTCTGTAATAATCACTGAACCTGCAGAAGCTGACGTGCCTATTCCTAGTCATACAAATAACCTTCGCTCTGGTAATAATGTTAGTCCACCTTTGACCAATGTGAGAGTAACCAATCCACCATTCGAGTGTGTGCTCCCTCTTTCATAGAAATTAAAGATCCCTGTGCTAAGCATAGCCATTTTCTTAGGAGCAGAGAGAAACGTGAATCCAAATAAACATACATATGGCCATATGTAAACTAAATGTATTTCTGCTGGCAGAATTGCATTTCTAAAGTATTAAATCAAAATTTGTTATGAATTCATAAATTTGTTGTAGTTAATCTAGTAATAATATTAGATTCTTTATCCTCCTGTCTAAAGAAAAAGTGATTAGGATAAATTTTATGTTTAACACATTTAGTTAGACTTTTTTTTTGTAAGTATAGTTGAGCATGATATCTTAATACCCTTAAATAAAGAAAGTAAAGAAAAGGGAGGCAAATAAATTCAAATAAATATAGTAATAGTTAACTTTTAATTTTTTTTAACAAATTTCAACAAAGTTTTTAACAAAGTAATTAAATCTTGACTCTTCCAGTCAGTTGGGTGAACATGGGAGCCAGGGCCCAGTACTTGTTTTCTTCTTTTGAGTTTGGTAGGGGTTCTACAACAAGGGGGGTGTTTTGCACATCCATAACCTCTGTTAACTTGTCCTGCTGAGATCTCCTCTGGTGGGGATTTAGTACTCTCCTCTTCTTTATAGGTAAACTTGGCTGTGCGTGCACTTGTACAAACTCTGCAGCTTGGTTTGAGATATCTTTAATCTGGGCAGATAAGTCCAAATAAGGTTTTGGGAACATCTCCTGCTCCAACTCCAATTGCCTCTTAAGTCATTTAATTTCCCTCTCTTGGAAATCTGCCAACTCTTTCAATTCCTTTAGCTTTTGTTCATAATTCAAAATTTTGTCCATTGCTTTCTCTAGATCTGTTACTACATTATTAATAGTTTTGTCTTTCGTGCTCACCAATTTCTTTAATTTTTTTATCTCTGCACTCAAGACTTTAATTCTGTTTATTCTTATCCATTTCTTTTTGCAGTTTTAAAAACTCCAGCTGAGTCTTTATTTCAATATTCCTGTTCATTGTTTAAGTAATTTTTTTAATAGATTAGAATTTATAGAATTATTGAAATTTTAGCTAGAATTGACAGATAAAATATTGAAATGTTGGCAGACGATAATTTGTTGTAAATTTTGAATATACCGGGGTGTTCGCAGCAGCGCCATCAATGAGCAAAAGTTTTAAACTTTATGAAAACATTAAGCTTTAATGTGTTTGTCATGGAAGGGAAGTAATGCAGTTGACTAAATTTATTCAACTACAAAAATGAATTGATTCATTTCTATATGTAATTTTAACATTCAGTAGGCCTACCTTAGGCCCTTCACCTTTTTCTTGTGTTCTCTCACAAATAGTGTTAATTAAGTGATACTGTTTTAGACATATTTTGACCTGCACACCTATTATGATGTATGTAGGCTGATATGTATTAGGAAATTATGATGATGTGGAATAGATATTGGGATAGGATTAATCTGTTAATAAATATTTTGAAATTGATCCTGAACCAAAGTAATAGAAAGAAAGTAATTTAATAATGGCAATGTTATAGGTTCATAAATAAATTTGTTTTAAGGATGTTATACAGATTCTATATGGAATCTGACCAATGAATTAGCAGATAGGCTAATAGGATATTTTGATCATTTAAAGGAAATGAATATTCATTGAAATTAACTTGAAGAAATCTATTTAAGGATTTATCTAGCTAAAGTTTAAAGCAGGTTTATTATTATAGTTATTACTTCGTTCATTGCAATTTGCTTACTGAGTTTTTTTTTTAATTAAGTAACTTATTGGTGAATTTGTTTACAGCTATTTATGTTAATTTGTGTATAATTAGGAAATAGTTTTTAAATAATGGTTGAAATCACTTGTTTCATTTTTATATAAATAAAAAGAGAAAAAGTATTTATTATAAATGATACCATTAATAAAATGGATGCTATATTTAGTAATTTCTTTGTGTTGCTTAAATTTATTTTATTATGGCGTGTAATCTATGCCAATTTATTTATTTTTCAAATGCCAAATGCTTATTATTTGATTATTCTGTATCACCTGTAATTATGTAG
>PXIH01S0010887.1:9029-22340 GCA_003024985.2 Euperipatoides rowelli | reverse complement strand
TTTAACATGAAATATCACCAATATTATGATCCAAAATTCTAATATATTTATAAAAAAAGCAAAATATAGTTCTTTAGCTATAAAATGAGCCCAAAATCAATTCTATCAAGCAATTTTTAATTTTTGAGTGCCATGTCCATGTTTTCACGGAATTGCCCTAGAGAAACCCTTTCTGAAACCAAATTGAGATTGAGAGAGAATTTCTTTGTTATCAATATGTTGATTCATTCTTTTGAGTGTTGAGCACTGCTTTCTCAGCAATTTTGGAGAGAGATGAAGTGATGGTGATTGGTCTGTATGATGAGCGGTCATTGTGTTAGCATTTTTTATATTTGGGGATGGTTATCCCTATCTTCCAAGCCAATGAAACTATCCCCCTTTGAAAAGATGCATTAACAACTCTTGTTATAAATGTTTAAAAAAAAACACTGCATTGTTTAATCAAATAATTAGAGATCCTGTCTTCTCCTTCAGATCTGGAGCTTTTGCCCTCGGAAACGTATGCCTTGAACTCTTCTTCATTAATTAGATTACTTTCTTGGCAGTAAGTCATGCAAAACCATGAGCTAAGATCGACATCTCTGGTAGTGTTATGTCTAGTGAAGAATTGACCAAGAAAATTGAAAATAGCTTGACCATCACTGATTTGTACACCTCCATTTTGGATCTCTGATATTTCAGGTTATAAGAAGTACTCATGTGTATTCTGTGTGAGAAAAGTCTGTCTTTATTAGTCTCACATTTGATCAGCAGATCAAGCTCGAAAGCTTTCCTTTTGTCACGGATAAGGTTAGAATGATGGCTTCTGCAAGCTTTATACTCTTCTAATTTGTTTTGTGATTTGTCCCTTAGACAGGCTCTGAAAAGCTTTTTTTATCTCTAGATGAAACAATAGATTCTCTGTCTATCCAGGGATGTCTTTTCCTTTCGTCTTTCTGAAGATTTTATAGGGATGCTTTCTTTGAGATTATCTTTAATTTTCAGCATAAGATCATCATATTCAAAGTCGAAAGATTGTTTATCAGAAAAATAGACCAAAGGGATAAGATCAGACAGTTTTCTATTTATGTTTTCAAAGTTGACACTGTCAAAATCTTTGAATTCCATAGTTTGACATTTGAGGAAACTGACATTTGAGGAATGCAAGATATATGCTAATCAAGACCAATTACAATATGGTCACTTTTCCCGATTGGGGGGATAAAGTAGAAATTTTGTATAACTTCAGAGTTTTTGTTTAAAACCAAATCGAGCAGAGATTCACAGTTAGTGCCAAATCTAGTTGGAAGTAAACCGCAGACTTCCACAAGGTGCCATTTAATATATTTATGTCTGACCTCAAACCTATTATTTTCTCTAGATTCATCCAATTTGCTGATACATATTGCCAACCAAGATAAGTTTAACCTCCAGAAAGACATAACAACTAATAATGTACAAATAATGGGCTTTCAATTAATTGTGACAAAACAGTTGAAATGTCTATAAAAAAAATCATGATTGCTCATACTCTTAGGTTAATTAGGCCTAATCATCCTATTAAAACAGTTGTCGGTCATAAAGACTTAGGGGTATTTTTTGACCAAAATTTTAGTTTTTTCTTCCATGCAGATTGCAGACTATGTGTCTAAGACGATTAGAAGGAAATTAAATTTATTAACACTGAAATCATTCACACATATTTATAAATCCTACCGGTACCTTCAATGATTAGGCTAACTAGCTAAATTTGAAAGGGGTTACAGAAACCTAACTAAATTTGTTTCAGATTTCTTTGGTTTAAATTACCACTAGGCCTATATACTGTATAGCCTGACTCAGGTTGGTATAACCTCCCCATCACAAAGCCTAATATATGTGATCTCTCATTTATGTTTAGAGAAATGATAGCCATATGCAAATAGTATTCTAGAATTTAGGCTAAAACTCGAGTTATTACTTCATAACCCCTACAATAAAATAAAATAAACATGGCTCGTTAACTAAAGATTATGTTCACATTCTCAGAATTGCTATTCTTATATGTTACCATGCTAATGTTATTGTTTAATTATTTTTTGTTTGTCTTTTTGTACTTTAGGCTGTATTCCATCAACATCGGGATTCTGTGGTGGCGCCCTGAGTGATAATTTTCTTGCTATTTGTGGTAATGAGCTGTCTGATGTGTTAGTGTTTGATATACATACACAAAAGATTCTCCGAACGCTGTGTCCCATTAAACAGGAGAAGCCTCAGGGCATGTGCATGTGCCTCAAGTTCATTCCAACATTGTCCAATGGCTCCCTGTTATTAGCAGGTTATGAAGATGGTTCTATTTCATTATGGGATAGTTCACAAGGCAAAGAAATTAGTCGTGTTATGCCATATAAAGAACCAGTTATGTGTTTGGATTTTGATGAAAAGAATATGCGTGGATTTTCTGGATCAGCTGATGATAAAGTTGTAGAATATAAATTAAATGAACGAAATGACATACAATTGGGTAATACTGTATCCATACGTAATCCTGGAGTTGCTAGTTTGTGCATTCGTCCTGATGGAAAGATATTTGCAGCTGGAGGATGGGATTCCAAGATAAGGGTGTTCACCTGTAAGAAACTTAAACCATTGGCTGTGTTAAGTTATCATCGGGCAACAGTGCAATGTGTTGCCTTTTCTACAGAGTCCGTGCCAGAAAGATTTCTGGCTGCTGGATCTAAGGATAAGCATATAAGTTTATGGTCTATTTTTAATAATTAACATTTTTCAATGTTTCCATTTCCTTTTTGGGTTTCTTTGTTGTAATTACAAGCTTGTACATATGTGTATATGGTGAAATATGTAGTGTTTAGCCTAAAAATTGCTTCTTTGTGTATTAAAGTTGGTGGAAAAGGCTGGAAAATAAGGTAGTTTAGTCTAGAGACTGAATTGTATATAGGCCTGTGTTAGAGAATCCTAGCGAAGTATTACATTCCTACACTTTTGACATTCTATGACTTTATATTTAAAAACCACATTATTTCAAATCTTTTTCTTAAATTATGCATACATTCTTCCTTGCCTTCTCTTGTTTAATTTATTGTGTAAAAACAGCTTATTTATTTAATTTTGATAGAAAATCGAGGGGGAAATCTCATTAAGAAAAAAGAGGGTGCTAAAGTAGGTTCTCCTATGAATTATTTTAAAACCGTGTTTCTAAAATATAATTTACTCCATTGAAGTGTATTAAGAAAGATATTTTTAATAATATTTTTAATAAAATTGATTTAATTCCTGTTTTACATAAAAATTTCTGCAGTAAATCTTTATCTCTTAAAAAAAAAAAATTTTTTTTTAATTGAATTTTTATAACGAAAAACACCTTTGACTATACTACAATTTATATACTGTATTCTAATTACTTATACAAGGTAGAAAAAGTAAGAAGATAAATGACATAAACAGCTGCAATCCTGTTAGGAAATTAAATTTTAAATATTTCATTTAGCCATTTGTAAAGCCATGCATAATGTACTGTATGTGTGCTCTGTTTTTCAGCAGGTCTTTTAAGTCAGATTTCTTGTTCCCTTTTCCCAACACTATCTATCCAATGCTCTTTTTAAGTTTCTGTCTCCATTTTCCCTTTATGTTTTCTAATATCTTTTCCCTTGTTCTTTTACTATTTACTTATCCTTCAATCATTTCCCTTCTCAAATTGTCTTTTTTTTTTATAACATGACCAGTCTGCTTTCTTTTTTTAATTGGATCTTTTTAACAATTGTGTTTTTTCATCAATATTTATAAACATCATTTATTTTGTCTCTTTTCCTCATTCTTCATGTCCACACATCAAAGCTATTGAGTATATTTCCCCCTTCATTCCTTGATGTCCATGTTTCTGCTCCATACCTGCAGATCAGGCATTTAATCATTCTTTTCCTTAAGCTCACCTATATACTGCTTGTCATCATTACCTAGCCTAATTTCTGTAAAATGCATTTTACTCATGGCGAATTTGTTTTAATTTATTTTCATCTTTTATAATTACACTTTTTAAGTGCCTTAATTGAGTTACTTTTTTAATTTCTTCCCTGTTTATTACCACCACCTATGTTCTTTCTTGCTCACATTCATCAACCTATTTTCTCCATTATTAGTCTTTAAATAATGTGTACATCCTTCTCGTGTTTTCATCAGATTTTATAAGCTACGGTATCTTCAGTATTTGACAAAATTGTCATGTTGTCTACAAAGTGGGTGCATTCTTCCCCTCTAGCCTCTCTTCAAAATTAATTTATTTTCACAAGATAAATGCTGAGCGACTATATAGGCTATGCAATATGCAGTATAAAAGATTAAACATTTGGAGGATTTTTTATTACGGTAGTATTGTTTAAGATAGTCCACATTAATGAATAAAGAATGTAGGCTACTATGTAAACAAATCACCAACATTTTTTTATAACAATTGTGTAATTTCTTTAGGCTACCAAAAAAAAATAGTTTGATCAATATTGTTTGTAAGGATTATTATTATATTTGTTGATAATTTGAAAATTTTTGACTAAAAATAGGCCTAATGAATAAATTCTTCAAAAATATTAGATTATTTCTATATTTTTTTTCATTAATAACGATTGGTGTATATTTTTAGATATTTTTCGACAAAATATACATATCAAGTTTGATTCAAAAATTAGCTGAATTTATAATGTTGAAAAATAGCTTTCACAATACACTTTAATCCCCCTGTCAAAAACAATATATGGCATTTATCTTTAACACTGAACAAAGTGGATATTTTTTTAAAAGGCCTTTATTTTGAAAAAAGGTTAACGGCATTAAATTCTATATAATAGGCATACATTTACTAATGAGTTCATTTTACTTTCCTGGTCAAGGAATTTTTAAAATAATTAGGCTACAGTACTAATTAAAAATGTAAAAAAAAATTAAATATAACTTAGTTTTTAAACAATTTTTTTTTAAGATTGGCTTAGAAATGGTAATAGGCCTACCTTTTAAAAAAATAACATGGGAGGGATGTAGTGTCTTGCTTTTAATAACTAACATCTCTCTCATATTTTATTATCTCAGTTATTTTCATTTGGCCTGTTAAAATTAGATTTTCTTCCTTCCCAACTGATCAATTAGATTTATAGGGAGAATCAACTTTGCCTTATTAATAAAATATTGTGCTTTTTTTTTTTTTTAGAATTTTTATGTAGGCTACCACTTTAGGAGAAGGCTAGATTATATTTTTTCTAAAAATAATGCCAATTATTATGTGAAATAAAATTTTAAAATTCTTAAATGACCTTTTAACATTTTTAATTTCAACTCAACTATTTTCTCCCAAAAAAATATTGTAATCTTTTTCCAGTTATCTCTACATATATTAGTTTCCAATATTTTAATTCATCTCGGCTGGTCTGAGATATACCATATTATAAGCTTAGTAAGTGGATTAAATATTAACATGCTCTCGAATTCTTAGGAGTGTTTGCAATTTAAAAATGTACATATAATTAATCAGTAGCCTATTTGACTTAGAAATCTAGTTTAGTTAAAAAAAAAAAAAAAAAACATTCCCTTTTCTTAATCTTAACTGTATGATATTCCATTACTGTAATTTATTTCTCAACTTATATTTATTACTATAACTAAATGCTTTAAATTATCAGCCCTTTTTTTATTTTTTTTCCACAGGACCAACATTAATATTCAATTAAGCTATTGATTAAAATCTCAACAGTTTGTGGCTATTCTGTCATAAATGCTGATTTTGCTCAAATTTGCTTACAATGAGATTAAAATTAGAATTAAGATTTTAATTAAAAACTGTATAATATTAAAAAAATAAAACCAAAAAAAATCCTCACTGAAATTGATTAAAATTAATTTTCCAAATGATTCCATGATTTATTATCAGCGTATTTTTGCCTTGAACTTAGCGGGAATTATGGGTACATTAAAAATAACTAAAATACATTTAATGTGGAAACATAGCTGATTGTGGTACCAATAATTTAGCTTTGAATGCATTCTTATCTATTATAGCTAGTAGTCTAAGCTAATTATTCAATCTAAAGCCAATGTGCGATTTGAGGAGAATGACCCTAATACAGCATTAAAATTTAACATGTTCAATTCAAGACTACAAGTGGAAAATTATGGTACATAAATTGTCATTTTAAATAATATTAAACACCGTATGAATTTATTAAATAGACTTTAAATAGTATTTATGCTCCCCCTCTCCATCATTACATTTTTATTTTATTTTTGCACTGAAACAACAATTGAATCTGAATCTGATATTTTAATCATTTAATTCGATAATTCAGATGATTGCACATATCCAACTTTTACAACTAATCTGAATGGACAATCGATTCAGCAAATGCAATTGCATCTTCTGAAAAAGAATAACTAAAAAACTAAAAGTGAAGTTTATGACACTTATTACTAGATATGTTCTTAGTTTAAGTACATATGCTAATTTTATAAACATTAATTAATCTATGTAGGTTTACATGGTTGTTAAAATCTAATGAAATGATTTCCCAAATCATTTCTTAAATGATCTAGTATTAATTTAAATTAATGAATATCATTAAAATAATTGAATTTTACTAACAAGAAGGACTTAGTCCAACTGACAATTCAAATTTAGCCACAACTAAATATTTTTTTAAACCAATTTGTCCAAAGTAAAGAAAAATTAATTTTGTATAATAATTTATTTTAACACTACTAAGAATCATTTACTATTTTGTCAATTTTCCATTACCTTTACGCTCGACAATAAATGCTAAAGTTTACAGGTTGCAGCCAAGAAAAAAAATTGCACAATATTTATTTGCATAAGGAATGTACTCTAATTAGTTGTATAGTAGCCTACCTGAATCTAACAATAAGAAGAGACATAAACTTAGTAGCCTACTGTAGTTAAATATGCAGATAAAAAAATAAAATGTTAGTTTATTTTATGCAGCCTATTATTTAATTTTTTATTTAAACAAATAAATAATTCTAATTTATTTTATTACCAATCTACAAATCAAATAAGTTTTGTTATAAGAAACTAAAATATTTTTATGAAATTGAAGTAGCCTGCCCTATATCGGTTTTCTTATCTTGAAGAAAATATCTTTTAAAATTTTTTTGATTTCTGTGGAGCAATTTGTTCTGATGGAATTTTTATAATGGTGTTTAATATGCCAAAAAATTTCAAATACTAGACTCCGTCTAACTTAAACATTAATTCTACTATCCTCCATCCTCCCCAGCTGCTATCAGCTGATTCTTATACAATACAGTAATTTACTTGTGATAATTTATACACTATTAAAATAGCCTAGCTTATTAAAGAAATTAAGTTATAAAAAAATAATTAAGGTATCATTGTTTTTGTTATTTATTGAAAATGTAAGGGGGGGGGGAAGATAGTTTATTATATTATTTTTTTATAAGATAATTTGCCATCGATCTTTTAAAAAAAGCAAAATGAATAAGACAGACTAAAAGCTGAGGGGAGGGTTACATTACAATCCAACCAGAAATGCTATTGTAAATTTTAATTTTTAACGCAAATTAAGATGAAATTTTATTTGCGTTAAAAATTCACTTGTTGGCTACTGTAACTCACTGAAAATTTCTAATTTTTCTTCAGGCTCTAAGAATATACATGGGCTAAATAAATAAAAAAAGACTGATAAGCTTAAACGGAAAAGACAACTTTTTTTTTTATTCCTGCGTTAAATTGTGAAATAAAGTACTGTAGTTAATAACCAATTTATAGTCCACTGTACATAAAATTGAATATGAAAGGAAGTTGTAATTGGATGACAGTATAAAGGTTCACACACTATGTTTCCTCATTAAAAGTAACTTCATTTCTTATAAATCTTTGCCTTATTAGATTATGGATTCTAGAAAATAGAAGTAGCGTAACTATAACCTATTGATGTAACTATAGTTTAGAATTTAAAGCAGTAATACCATATTAACCGTTTATTAAAATATGCCAAGATTTTTACTCATTTTAAAAACGTTTCTCTTAATGTTTTTCTTAATCAGTATTCTTAACGGTTTACATTTTCAGCAATATCTAGTGTAATATATTTACTTTAACTTTTATAGTTATTAATAATATTTAGGAACAAATGATAAAAATCTCAAAAGTATTTTTTTTAAGCGTTATTTCATTGTATGGGTATGCATCTAAATGTAAATTTTCCATAAAGATCTGAACGATTGATAATAGTGTGGCTTAATCATTTTTATATGAAATTTTAAAAACAGATGGTTGTCAAAAGAAACATTTAAATAGAATCTGTAGAAAATTTGTAAAAAATAATTTGTATAAAAATTAAACAAAACTTTCACTGTAAAATACTCTCAATTATTATTATGATTTGAAATGGAAAATAAATATTCTTTAGTATATATTGGGAGCAAAAATGTGTTGTGTACTAGGCCTATATATAATTATGAAAAAATTATATGTAGCCTACCGGTAAACACATTTCTTGTATATAGTGTTTGTAGTGTTGTATATGCTGTATATAGTATTATACGTAGGGTAAATACATGTATATACAGTATGTACTTTATACAATTTATACTGTAATTTTTTTTTTTTTAAATATCTGGAAATCAATTTTTTTTAGGTAGGGGCTATATGCTGTATAATATAGCCTACTGTATGTATATGTAGATAATGTGCAATGTACAGTATATGTGCAATGTATGAGTGTAAGCAAGGGGGTACGGTTGTGGGGGGGGATGGGGTACAAAACTCCCTCTTAAAATGTTTAATAAAGGGGTAACCCCTTTGTAAAAATGAGACCAACCCAAAATCAAATATTTAATATCATATTAGTAATAAATGTCTATAGATTTCTGTCAACAAAAAAAGTTTAGTTAATTTAATTTCAGATTTAGCAAATACTAGAACAAAACGTCCTGTCAATCAAAAAAAAAAAAGCTTCTAAAAATCAATCTAACAAAAACTTAACTTGTAAGAGCAATGTTAAACTTCTGTAGCCACCCCCCACCCTCCTCCCGAAAAAAATTCCACCGTATGGCTGTAAGTGTAAGCATGGGCAACATATGGCCCATGGGTAGTAATCGGCCCGTGGGCTGTTTACGTACTCCAGCAACAATTTATGTTGCCTGCGGTCAATCTTAAGTTTAAAACTTATAATCCAGTAAATTTTATCTAGTATTATTCTTAATGATTACACACAATATTATGCGTATTATTAATTTATTCCAGCTTTTCCAGAATAAATAAATAAAGAATTAATAAAACAAAGCAACAGTTTTTATACAGTGTGTATAACATTATATTGGCTACTATAGTATGCAGTAAAATATAGAGCATGAAAAGCTATGTATACAGTAGGCTACTATATATGGTGCCCACTGCCGACTTTAATATTTTTGAATTTTTTCTTATATTAAGTTTGATTCACTTATCAATAATTATTTGAAATAATGTAAGAAATTATTTCTCAATGTGAAATAAAATTGTACATTATTTATATAAGATGATTGAAGATGGCTTAAAATTTAAAAAAATAAATTCATTTGACTGCTAACATCTTAAAATCCTTTTTATATATACCTTTGCAAAATATTAAAATATTTTTGTTTGAAGCTACTTTGCCTATGTTTTAAGTTCATTTTATTTATTTTTAATGTACATTGTATTTTCTAATTAATACTTTTATTCAAAGGTATTCTATTTTTCCCTTTCCCTGTTAACATTTTTGAGAATAAAATACAAACATTTCTTAATTTAAAATATTTTATTTGTCATGTCATAAAAAGAGTGTGGCTTATTAGCTCCAGGATAGTGAATTTAAAATTGGCTAGTCTTAACAAAAGTACACTAGCCAGTAGCCTGACTGGCTAATGAAAGTTTTGCATACGGTACTTATAAGTCAAGCTTATAAGTACCGTATGCAAATAAATATGTCACAGGGTAAACATTTACAAAACTAAATAATTTTTTAAAATAATTATTTAAAAAATAATATTCAAAAAGAGAAACTAAATCAGCAATAGAACATAAAAAAATTAGGATTTCTTTTAATTACAATCAAAGAATTGGAAGATACAATAAAATATGGTAATCTATTCTAAATTTATAAACGAACTTATTATTTGATTTAGTCTATATTGAATTTGTTGCCCTATGATTGGTCATTGTATCTTTATTGGTATCTATAGCTATAGTAAATAGTAAGATGATTCTAATATTGCATAAAGGTAATTTTGGAATTTTTTTAACTGGGATTTAAAAATAATTCTGTTTTTTTTTTTTTTTTGTTTGTTCACATTTCTAAAAAATCAATGATGATGACACACCTGGATAACCATTCAACAATCGCAGAATCAGTTGTATTAAAGAAAGTCTCAGTTTGTGATTGTTTATTTTTAAAATAACAGCTCTGAAAAGATAAACTATAAACATTTTGTGCATAATATTTGGTAAGACTGTCTGGGACTTGAGCTTTCAAAATTGAAAAATTTGCAGACATTTGAAAAAGCATTGGCTTCCAGGATTTCTGCCTTTATATCCCATAATCTGTGACAGGATGGGGGATAAGGGGCTTAAAGCCCCCCACCCCCCTACACACACCCATATGGGAACAACTTTCCAATAAAATAAAAAACCCACCTTACTAGTTTAGGGGCCTCTGTGTTGGCTAGTAAGAAGTTTGTGTGACTAGTAGTTTTAAAGTGAAATTAGCCAACCCGGGTAGCAGTCAAAAAAATTTTAATTTTGAGCCCTGGGCTTGGTTAACAGTTCTACATAAGATCATAAATTAACTATAGTTTTAATAAATGTATCAAAAAATGTAGCTTTATTTACAAATTTTACTCTTTTTATTTTGAAGACAAAAATAAAGGACAAAAACATTTTTTATGACAATTATTACTCATCCTGATAAATTAGCCTAAACATATCAAAACACAATTCTAACTTGTTAAAAATGGTATATTTTAAACAAATAAAGTGTAGGTTTTGAAAACATGAAATTATCAAGTCAAACTAATTTAAAACTAAGCTATGACTAAGAGCAGATATAAGCCTATCCCTATATAGTAATTTATTTTCTTGCATATTTTAATGATATGACTTGATTATTATTAGTGCGCCGCTATAATGATTAAACATATTGCTTGAAAAATAAGTTTATTATCTACCATATTTGGCTTTCTTTTTTTTTAATCTGTTGAAGGGGTCTTCTCCCTTCTATTACAGTTTAAAACAAATCCATAATTTAATTTCATGATGAGCGTGTGTATTTGTAAACTAAATGAAATAATTTTGTAAACAAAATGGCATCTTATTGTTAGACACGATGTGGCCATGGTGGACGGTTATATTCTTTCACCATGGATATGGATACGTACAATAATTATAGATGAGTTTTTTTTTTTTTTTTTTTAATTTTACAAGCCTTTTAAATTATTACCCTAGTAAAAATTTAGGGAGTAGGCTATAGTAGGTCCTTGGTATGATAATTGACATTGAGTGATATTTGAAACACCGATGGCCTTGAATGAATTTCTAAATAAAAATAGATCTGTTTAAGTGGGCCTTTAATTTTACATTTTATTTTTATAATTACAATTCAGTGATCGATGAAGACTAAAACATTTGGAAGTTTTAAATTTTTGCAAAAAGGGGATAACAGCTAAAATTGAGTTTAGTGCATGAAAAGGTTTTTATGAAGTTCCTCTACGATATACAAAAAGGAGACAACAGTATATTTAACAGTTTAGAACAGAGGTTCTCAACCCTGTACCCATGGGCACAATGGCGCCCATCAACCAAGTTGAGTGTATCCGCCGCTGTTCAACCACAAAATGAAAGCTTGTCCATGTTAACTTTGTGGCGCCCGAATCCCATTGATTTAGTTTGTGAGTGGTTAGGCAACCAAATTAGGCAGTTGTTTTCTTGTTAATCAACCTCTTTAATTCCACCTTTTGTGCCAAGTTAACGTGGATGAACTTGAGTGCAAGTGTACACAGATGGCCAAATTGAGTAGCGGTGGGGGAAGTTAGAGAATTGTCTAAATACAGGCAATACAATCCAGATTCTACCACATTTTTGACATCGCATATATTTTCGGCATTACGGAAAATATAGATGGTGCCCGCCACCCTACCGGTAGTTTAGAATGTGCTCTAGGGTACAAAAAGGTTGTGAACCACTGGTTTAGAAGATAGAAATAGATCAACTGAAATATGCTTGTTTCTCTTTTGTATAGTTTGTATTAAGGAACTAATGGAATTTTTACCTTTAACTTGTAAATTGTCCAAGATTTTTAATTCATAAAATTGAGCCCAGTTTCATGGAAAGTGTGTAGCCTACTTAGTTCAATAAGTTTTCCTATTACAAATTTTCAAAGTGACAAAAACTTATTTTGCCTTTTTGTGGGTTAGCTCCTTATTGCAAAAGATGGGCGTCATGTAGCATACTATTAATGTCTTGAAATAATAACCTAAAATAAATAAGTTTTAGTAGGCTATGGCTAGGCATATTGCCGGGTTGTGGAGATGATGAGGACAAGTGTCCACCACCTAAAAGTGTTTAAAAAAAGTACCGGTATATATTTTATAAAATTCTCCTCACTCAAAGTAATCTGTAATTAAATGTTGACTAATAATGTGTATTTTTTTTAAAAAAAAATGGTTTTAGTTAGTTTTAATTTTAAAATAAACTAATTTTATAACATAGTCTACAAAAGCATGAAAGGCAATATTGAAATTTTACATTTTGACTTTTTTTTTTAATTTCCATTATTGTAATAATAATAATTTTTTTTACTGATTTACAGTAGCATATATTAAAAACTGCTAAATCAATCTATTTTTATAATCATAATTGTCCACAACCATGAAATGCAGAGCCACTAAAAAATAGTTAATAAAAGAGTAATAAACTGAAAGTTATAATTTCATTACCAGTTTTAACAACTCTAATAAATGAGCTATCAGATTATGTAATTCTTTTTTGTAGGAATATAAAATTTAATTTTGAGTTCAACATAGTGGACACCAAAATTGAAGAATGGCCCATATATTCTATATATGTATTCTTTACACAGTATGCACAGGTACAGTATATAGGCCTATAGGCTACCTTATACTGTATGTGTGTAGGGCTGTAGGCTATACAATATAGTACATGTACAGTTCATATTCACAAAAACTTGTTTATTTTATTATTAGAAAAGTCTCAAGTCACTTTGATAAAATACAAATCTAAATTTGAAGAAAACTTTGAAACAGTATCCACTAAATGTTTGATGTTAACATAAGCTTACT
>PXIH01S0010882.1:12071-25397 GCA_003024985.2 Euperipatoides rowelli | reverse complement strand
TCATGTAAATGAGAGGGGGGGGGGGCACATATTATTTTTCTATCATTGCATTTTACCTAGATCCTATTCATAGTTTGATGTTGCTTATCAATATCCCCAGGGGCGGACTGGCCCACCCTGCCAACCAGCAACTACTGTGTTGGGCCAAAAAAAAAAAAGCTTATCAATATCCCTGATTAATTTTCTGGTATGTGGGCCAATGTTTTGGCCTAGCTGGGTTTGCCAGTCCGCCCCTGAATATCCCTATATCGATTTGACAGTTTTTAATTGCAAAGTAACTTGTAACTTGTAAGTTACTTTGTAAAGTAACTTTACTTTTACTCAATTACTTTTTTATAGTGAGTAACTTTACTTTTACTCAATACTTTTTTATAGTGAGTAACTTTACTTTTACTCAATTACTTTTTTCAAGCAAGTAACTTTACTTTTACTCAATTACTTTTTTATAGTGAGTAACTTTACTTTTACTCAATTACTTTTTTTTAGTAACTTCCCCATCACTGAGTATGAATTATATAAAATTGGTAAGAAACAATCAATGTAATCATTGTATGCAGTCATTTACAGTATATATGATCAATGTCTAGTTCAAGTGATTTTATCAGATAAATATTTGTTTCAAATTATCACAGTTCCTACTTTATGTCCTGGTAGTCCACAATCTTGTATAAATGTTAATATAACCAATCAGTGGCATACCATGATGTTTTGTACCCAGGGTGGAGCTTACTCTTGTCACCCCCTTGAAACCTTTATATTTTTGTTGCGGATATTTTGATAAGTTTTTTTTTAAGTTGACTGGACATTTTATTGCCTTTGTCTGATTTCATAATCTTTTTTTTTTACCTTACTGGATGTTTTTGTTGCCTTTCTGTCTGATTTGATAAGTTTTTTTTTTTTAGTTGACGACTTATTATTGCCTTTGTCTGATTTCATAAGCTTTTTTTTTTACCTTCATGGACGTTTTTGTTGCCTTTCTGTCTGATTTGATAAGTTTTGTTTTTTAGTTGACTGGACGTATTATTGCCTTTCTGTCTGATTTCATAAGCTTTTTTTTTTTTACCTTACTGAACATTTTTGTTGCCTTTCTGTCTGATTTGTTTTTGTTTTTTTTTAGTTGACATTTTATTGCCTTTCTGTCTGATTTCATAAGCTTTTTTTTTACCTTACTGGACGTTTTTGTTGCCTTTCTGTCTGATTTGATAAGCTTACCCCCCCCTTCCCCCCCAAAAAAAAAAAATTAAAAAAAAAAATTTGGGTGGCATTTCTTTTCGCCATATGGTAGTACCCGGTGCAGGTCACCCTCATCCCTTTGGACGCCTCTGTAACCAATTTATAACTTGTTTTAGTTCCAAGTACAGGATATGAGTTTAAAAGCTCTCAATCACATGATGAGTAAACTTACATCACTGTAAAAAACGACGCTAACTATACAGTGCCCTCTATCAGAAAAAAACCCCATCAAACACAAGTCACAAGGCAAACTATACCAATCACCTTGTATTCATAAATTAAACAGTAAACATCAACCAGAATAAATGTAATAATCAATAGTGTATCTAGCTTATTAAGTCAACTTACCTATCTCCCCCACAGGTCGCATTATGTAATTCTGTCAAATATTACATATTGTCACAAAACAGACACATATTTACTATCATCACACCAATTCTCATTATTTGACACTAACATTTATATATTTATTATCACCACCACACTTTTTAACTATTAGACCAAAACAGACTCATTTTTTTTACTACCATCACCACCAATTCCCACTATTTGACCAAATCAGTGAGATTTACTATTAGCACAACTCATTTTCGCTATTTGACAAAAACAGACACATATTTACGATCATCCATAACAGCCAAATATTTAATATAATCACAACCCACTCTCACTATTTGACCATAACAGCCACACAACACATTTATTATCATTTATTGCCATTAATTGATAATATATTACAATCAGATGTCTTAAAGACATCATGCTTCATTATCACACATATAGCATAAGTCCTCGTTTTTCTTACAACATTCTTGATTTTTGTTAACCCTTTCCACTCCAAGTACGGTATTATACCGAAATTTTTACTTTACAATTCTCAATTCAACAATCATTGTTAGCCTCAAAAATGGTTTAAATTAATAACATTTATGTTCAAAGGGACTAAAATATATTTGTTTTTAATCTTACCAAATGATTTTTAAAAAAAACAAAAAAATTAAAATCAGGGGATTTAAAAGAATGCAAACAAGACAATTTTCAATTGGAGTGGAAAGGGTTAATATATTGGGACATGTTATTTAGTTTTCTTTAGTTATAAGTTTTATTCATTCTTTATATTTCTTTCAAAATATTTGCACAGTTATTTTTTTTTAACTTAGGCAGTGATAGTAGCTTATGTTTATAAAAATATTGTTGACTCTTATCAAATGATTCTATCATAATTTTATTCAGTTTCAATTTGTTGAAACTATGAACTATCTTAAATTTTTAAAATTTTAAACAATAAAAGTTAAGATGATCATTGTCTATATGGTGATACACAAAAGTATCAGACAACACACAATAACTAATGTAAATTCGAAAAAAATTCAAAAATTTTTGTAGATCCTCCCACTTTTTTTTTTTTCAGCCTTCATCAAAACATAGGATCAATAATGTTTTTATTGAAATTTTATTAACGTTAAATCACTTTATTGTAATATTTAATGTTGATTTATTTTTCTATCATCAATAGCAAAAAAATCTTAAAGTATAGAAAGTTATGGAGGTTTTGACCCAGAAATCTATCATTTTTATTATTTCCCTAATTTTTAGTATAAGTTATCATATTTTTCTAAAGACTTTTTCATTGTTTCTAACAGTGATATAAGATATTACAAAACAATAGCCCTATATTATTGAATTACTGTAAATAAAACTAAAGGTAGGCTAAACATTGATTAACATGCCGCATAAAGCAAACACAAATTCATTCTAACATGGTTAAACTTTTATTAATACAAATTATAAAAATGTTTGCTCATATAATTTTAGCTTAAATTTAATTAGCATTAACTACATTATGTATCCGCTGCTTAATATGGAGTTTATTTTAATATGGATTTGCCAGGATCAAATCTTCAGTAATAAGTGAGGATTACATGTACAGATAGTGCATTTAACAGAGTCAATTTAGCAAAGGGTTTACATAGCCAATATAGGCATTGGTGTGAACATAAATTATTCCTTATACACTAAACTTCCTCTAATCCGAAGTTTCAATTATCCGAACTGGCAATTTTCACAAATAGTACTGTATTTATTTATAGGCTATTAGATTCAACATTTTTATTGTGATTTCCCTTTCTTCTTTCTTGTATAGTAGGCCTATCTTAATTTTTTTTGGTATAGTCATAAATCCTATAAAATATACTTTGGATAGAGTTTTATTAAAATGATTTATTTTAGTAGGAAAGTTTGTTAAAAAAATATCACAAAATCAATTTAAAAAAAAACAAAGAATTACTGGTACTTATAAAGACTTTTTTTTTCAGTTCTCAATTAGAATATTTCTTTAATTCGAATGGGTGTGTCTCCCCAAATATTCATAATAGAGGAATTTTACTTTATACAAAAATTAATTTAAAAGAGAATGATTAAATTATTAATTATTAACAACTTATTTATTTAAATAAAATGTGTTTAGGATTAATTTGCAAAGTAGGTAGATGGGGTAGTAAATAGCACACTAATTTAAAATGTAAATGGTAATCTGTTATTTTCTTTTTTTTATTTACAGGTATTTATACAACTGTGTAAAAGTAAGTCTAATGTAATAGTTGCAAAATACAGTAGTGTAAAGCGATACAAACATTGTTCATAAAGTCTTTCATTACAAAAAATCATCAAAAAACATTTTAGGTAGCAGCAAACAGTTTGTTAAAAACAAAGGTAAGATCAAAGTTTTTATTGTTTTTAATAGGTGCATGCTGGATAACTATAGGTGTCACTGTATTCCCCAAAATCAAAAATGATTTTGATGCAGTAAAACGCTGAGAATGTCCTGTTGTTTCACAATACTAAATTATTGTTCCCTGTTCAGGGAGGAAGTGCCCCTCCACAATGGAGATTAATTGTTCAAGATTTCATTAATGCCCCATTTACTGACAAAAGGATTGCACAGAATATTGCCATACCATGGCCACCACAATTACCTAACATAACCCTTGTAGGGATTTTACTGTGGGGTCATGTCAAGAATTAAGTCTATTCAACACCTTCGCCTGATATGAGACAGCCATGATATCACTATGACGGCTGTCTCCGAAAATATGCTGAACAAAACATGGTGAGCAATTAAATTATGACGATGTGCTTCCTGCTATGAACAGCACTCATATGGAAGTGTATTAAAATTGTAATAAAAAGTTTTATAAGTTCACTTACAATTTTCCACAAACTGTTCATTGCTACCTTTAATGTTTTTTTTTTTAATATTTCGTAATGAAAGAGACTTTATTATCGTCATATAGGCTATATTTTTAAAGAATTAAAACTTCCTTAGGCACAATGAAGGAGTGGTAGGGGATTGGTTTTTAAATCATAACATATTCCATTTCTTTCTTGACAACTAATTGGCATTAAAGTCATTTTCCACGATTACTATTACCTGATGACTTAATAGCATCCTCACTGTAACATTTTCTTTACCATTCTGACCAAACTCAGGCCAATATTTTGTTACTAGAGCATCATAATCTAATAGACCTCTCTCGACTAAGATGGCCACACACATAGCAGCAACTCCTAGTAAACGAACAAAAAAAAAATGATTTAGCTTACATGTTTTTAATAAGTTGATTATAGAAAAAAAAGTGTTAAGCGATAAACTTACTAGAAATATTTTATTATGAAATAATAAAGCTTGTACTTTAATATGAAATAAATTACTACCATGCAGTAAAAAAATATTACATCAACATTTTCAAATTTATTTCTTATATTGAAAAATTGTATTGATTTAGCAATAAAGTCAGCACGGTAGGTAAAAGATAATTGTCTGTTCAAGATAATTCTCAAATCAAAAGTCCACTGATTGTATACGGATATTATCCATGAGATAATTGTTTTTTTTTTTTTGGAGCCGTAACCCATATGTACAATTTTAGTTTTGTCCAACTAATTTTCCGTTTAGTTTTTAAATGAATTAAAAAAGTCCTAATAAATTTTTGAATATAAGTAGCCTAATAAAGATAATGGAAACACTGTCATGTCACTTTATTTATTTCATAAAAATATGTTTGATAACAAGTGAAAGTCATAAAATCTATCATGCTGAGTCTTCTGACAAATCAAGTAAACAAATTAAGTTGCCTTCAGAAGTCAATCTTCTAATTAAACCTACACTAAATATCTCCATATTTAATGAACAATAGTTTAAAAATAACATTTTTTTTTCAATCAATAATACATTTTTCATTCTCATATATACTTTTATTGCAATTACATTGTCCGAATGACCATATTCCAGTCACATGACCACTCTAGTATCTTTTTTCAACACACAGTTACCATATTCATATTTGGTTGACACAGGGCCATTTTCTACACAGACATTTCCACTAAATTATTAAATCATTGATTCATACAGATTTAAAAAAGGCAAGGGTAAATAGTGAAAGGGGCACATTTAGAGGAGTAGGTATTCCTTGATAGGGTTCAAATATAAGGCAAAAAGTAAAAATGGCCCTTTTTGAAGGGTGGGTATCCTTCACCGGGGTCCACAGCAGATTACAAAAAAAAAAAAAAAACAGGGGGTAAAACATACTGAGAGGCATCCCAGCCCTCCCAATAAAAATTTAATAATTTTGTGTGAAGTTTGGTACATTGTGATTACAAAAATCATGTGATGATTATTTTGATTAATATTTGACATTAAGTAACATTATATGCATATTTTTTTTTAGTTTTAATTCGTATTGTATCAAATAAATATTAAATATGGTTATTCAAGGTCAAAAAAAGCTCATTATCATAGATATATTCACAATTATCCGCCATGAAAGATAGATTCAATGTTTGATTGGTTGAAATCTAAGCCAAATGTTTCCTCCCCAGTTAAAATGTCAAATAACAGTATAATGAAAGATAGATTTTAAAATGTTCCTCCTTCTAAGCTTAAAAGCATTACAGATTTTTTACATAGGCCTACTTATATTTCTGTTCAAAATCCTAGATTCAAATGGGGGCTAAATAGACTGTTTCTATCTTTGAATATTGTCAAATTATAAACAATGTTTTGACTTTAAAACATCTAGAAATTTATTTTTTTAAATGGAACTAGGCAGAGACGAGAGTGTATATGTTAAGTAAATAACTAGCTTATGTGTAAGTGTACTGTATATTAATATTCAGCAAAATCAATTTTGGAATCATAAAATTCAATATTTTAAAATCATTTACCTTTAGTACTTGAGAAGAAAACTGCTAGTGTATCTTTTTTCCAAGGTCTGAGTGTCTCACTGTCAGCATATCCTCCCCATAAATTAACTATTAATTTGCCTTTATGATATACAGAAAATCCAGCGCCTCCACCATTACACATTTCTTCTATATTTGTTCTGAGAAGGAAAAAAATAATTAAAGACATATTAATAAACCAATAATTATATATTTAATTTGATATATTAATTAAGAACTAATGTCTAAAGTGGCCTTTTTAATTAAGATTATTTAAAAAAAAAATTGTTCCAAGGTGCATGCACAATAAATAAATCGCTGAATTCTGGGCCTGATAATTCAAATTTGATTGAGCACTTTGTCCATCAAAACAATATTCTTTAATATTTTTATTTTAGTTGGGGTAATTTGCAAAGACTTCTATCATTTTAAAATTGAAATAAGATAATTTTCACTTTAATTTGGTATTAATATTTGAAAGCAAACAAAATTCAAGATGAAATATTTGAAGAGTCAGAAAAAAAAAAGTTTTTTAAAACAATGAAGATACGGTAGATTTCTTTAGATGTTATATCTAATCATTTATTTTGAATGTTACAAATTAAATTAAGAATTCAACAATATCCAATAACTAGGATATTTGAAAGCAAAGAGTGTCACTATGCATGTTTTAAATGCTAAAAATATATCACAATCGTTTTGTAGCATCCCACTGATGATTCAAGAATTTTTATGAACCAATGAACTGTGACTTTTAAAATACCTTATTACAAAATGATAAAACTATTTCAAACTAATGAAAAAGTGTTGTCATGTATTTAATCAACCATAAGACAGAGGAGAAATAATAAATATTAGATTTCATACTGAATAATTATGTTGTTTAATTAATACATGTTTCTTTTTTGTATTTTCTATTGAAATTTTTTCTATGACAATTACCATACCCGAACAAGTAAAAATATGACAATGGGTAGAGTAGTGATTCTTTTTTGTTGTATTCTTTTTTTTATTTACAGCCTCCATTTTTAACTCCTAAGTGTTTGCGATCCCAATTTGATATGTTAAGGATATATACAAACATCGTGCTTTAATTGGGTCAATATAATTAGATATCATACTAATAATAAAGTTTATCTATGGCCACGGTGTATGATGTCTATGGCCTAGGGCCTTATAGCGAGAACTTTTTTTAATGTAAATTGTAATGTATGTAAATATTTTTTGAGTTTTAAATAAAGCTGAAATAATATGGTAATATTAATAATAATTCCAATAATCCTTAATGTGCAATGAAAAAAAACAAAAATTAGAAGAAAAACATGGGAGGGGTGAGGGAACTTCATTCCCAAGTACTTATTGAAGATGTATCCCTAGATAACACTAGGAGACAATTATGCATCATAATTAGTTGTGGAATTCAAATTTTTTAAGAAAGGGTTCTCATTTCTTATGGACAGAATTCAAAGAATCCCTCCGCCTCCCACCCCCTTCCCAAGATTCAAATTTTTTAAGAAAGGGTTCTCATTTCTTATGGACAGAATTCATATACCCCCCCCCCTCCTCCCCCCCCCCCTGGAGATTATTTTAACTCTTTAACTACAGGTTGACGTATGTGAGTGTGAACCTCGGCTGTGTCATAATCAGAACTGTAGTCGTAAAAAAAATCACAAGCATACTGTAAATACTTGGGGATTTGCGGGGTTTTTTAATTTTTTTTTATTTGTTATTTTTAATTAAAAAAACTAAGATTAAAAAAAAATTTAATTTTTAGGAAGAGGTTCCCCGAACTGTACAAATTTTAAGAAAGGGTTCTTGAGAACCACCTGAATCCCATCACTGCTCATAATTTATATTTCAACCCTATTCCCATTCCAGGTGTAATAATTCGTTAAAAAATAATTTATAATTCAAGTACTTAGTACCTGATCTCAGGATAATACATTAGAAAAATGTTATATGTACAGTATATTTATGGATGTTTTAATATTATAGATAACTAATCTAAAATGAAATATCTCCTGTACTTTTTTTTTATTTGCCTTACTTATGTTATAACTGAGATTAAAAGAAAATTAAAATAAGTTTAAATATTAATTAAAATATAAATTACTTCCTGATAGGATGCACATAAATATCTCATTAATAAAATTGGGATAGACAAATATGATTGATTACTAATCCCTAAAGTTGGCTTAAACTATGACCTTCCTCTTTACATCTATACCTGACCTCTATCTTTATACCTACTGTATATGGTTGCCCACTCTTATAAGATTTTATAAATGTTTTTGCATGACTAAATCACATTTATAAATATTTAATATGGTTTTGTTGAAATAAATAAAATGTATATTTTAAGTTAGTAAAATATTAAACACATTAATTTTTTTTTTACCTTCATGAATTAATCAATAGTAGCCTAACTAACAGATAAACCTTTAATCTGCATCATAAATCCTTGAATAGAATTTTTTTACACATACACACACATAAAAAAAACATACAGTATGTCAATCCTCTAGACTTTTTCCAGTACAAAATATAATTGACCACCAAAATCAGAGACATAGGAATAGGGGGTGTAGAGGAGCATTCGTGCCCGGCCCAGAAGGTTAAGGGGCCCTGATGGAGTTAGAAAAGGAATGCATGTGAAAATACATGGATTTTCCTATTAAGTTTAGCACAAAGATTATATATGCTAACGCTTATATTTGCTTATAAGCGTCCCAATTTTCGTCCAACATGGATTACTTTATTTTCATAAATGTTTAATAAAATCTAATAAATGACATTATGTTATAAGGTATAATTTTAATCAATTATTTCATTTCATTCTCGTCACATACATAGAATATTTACTTTATCATGTAAATCAAATTTAAGATTTCAATCTACAGTATATTGTCACTTCTAAATCTAAATGTTTGTCAACTAATTTTAGTTAATATTTCTCCATGTTAAATTTTGCTAGTTTGGTATTATTTAGGATTATTAATATTAATTATAATGCTTAAAATAATGTGGATTTTAAATAAAATCACACCAAATTCATCTTAAATTTAAAATAAAATTTTTTGGGGTGCATTGCTCCCCTAACCCCACCAGGGCTTTGCCCTGCACCTCATTGGGAGGATGACCCCCAGGAGGCCCTTGATCACTATTGAACCCAGGTCAAAGATGACTCAGCTACGCCCCTGCACCATTAATAATTTAAATTTTGATGTTATGTCATTTAGATTTATGAATTTTTACTATTTATGAATATAAAAAATATTATTTTGGCAGCCATCTTGAATATGAAAAATGTATTTTAAAATGACATAAAATCACTTGTTTTCCTTATGAAGAAAAATAAATTATGGTATCTAAGTTCTAGAAAAACATAAATCACAACAACATTATAAGATAAAATATATTGTACATATAGTATGGAAATGAAATGACAAATAAATAATTTAAATAAACATATAAATATTGCTCACCTAAATATTTCTCTAATATTCTCAAATCCTTCCGCCACAAATCCATCTACTAAAACAGGTAAGGACGGATTCTTCCACCAAGGAATGATTTTTAAAATAAACCATGAAATAAAGCAAGGCAGTAAAAATGAAGTTAAAATACCATAGAATAATTTGGAAGCCATTTTCTTGTTTAAGAATATAGTTGAAGTTCTTTAAGTAATCATAGGATATATACCAATAATTGTAATTAGATTATTAATAACAACTTAAACGTTATGGATTCATGTGTTAGCAAAGTCAATAGACAGCTTACTATACTGATGAAAAACCTGTAAATAAATAAAACTATTTTAAATATACTGTCATCAGTGCAATTTGGTATCAATTCATATTATAATTATCATAACACTGAACTAATTACATTGTTCTATCATGCCTGTAAGATGAAGATTAAATAATTACTAATATTATGACAGGTCAAACAATGATAATAAATTAACACTAATAAATGTTAAGAATATATCATATATATTATTTAAATACAGCTTACTCTAAACACAAATTAGGTTCTAATTCTTACAAGTTTAATTGTAAGAATTAGAACCTAATTTGTAGTCTAATGGAATTTCATTTCAGCACAATTCAGGATTTGGGTCAAGTTCTGGCTGAATATGACAAGTTCTGGCCAGAGCCTTAACCAGAATTTTCCACCATTTCATCTCTTCTAAAAGACTCAATAATTCTATAATTCAAGAGAAAAGAGAATATTTTATTTTAGCATGGTAAACTAAAATTAAATTAATAATCAAAAGGCCTTAAGTTAGTATTGCATAATTTAATTTGGAAAAGGTAGAGTAAAAATACTAAATTTAAATACAGTATTCATTCAGTGTGTAAATTTTGTCGGTTTTTTTTTTTTTTTGGTGGGGGAGAATTTAAACATTTAGTCCAAAATGTTTAGCAAATTAAACTTTTTTTTTTCTCCATTCCTATTGAAAACATGTAATAAAATAGAAATTTATCTGTAATAGGATATCCTGCAGAAAATGGAAAAAAATATTAATTTATATATTTTAAGTTATATAGTAATAATGTTAAGAAAATTTTTGACTCCAAGTGGAATTTTAGGCCAAAATTTGACTCATTCTGGCTGAAATCAAAAATTTCAGTTCCAGTACATCCCTATAAGTGTATGTCACACTTTGATACCATGGCAGAAAAATTATTAGTGCCTACAGACCAAATGCTATCACATCCGCTGTCTCTAACATAGCAGAACGTGTAATAATATGTAAAATTAATTGCCAATATTTTTGCCATCTTAGTTGCCTTTTGTTGGTTAAAACCAAAGGACCCACATGGAAGACTAGGGCGTTGGAGTCTTTGACTACAAAATTTAGATTACAAGGTAGTGCACCAGACTGGAAAATAAAATAAAGTGGCTGATGCATTATCTCTTGCCCCTCTACCTTGGGTTGATAATCCGGATGAGGGAAACAATTTATTAATGATTATTAGCACTCCAATTTCTAATGTTAATACAACAAATTCGAGTATTAATACAACAAATTCAAGAATTAATACTTATTTTGAGTATTAATACTTCTTTTGAAAATAAATTTATAGAATTGGAGTGTCTACAAAACGAAGACAAAGATATTAATATTATAATTAAATTAAAACATAATATTCCTGTGGTATTAAGAAATAATAATTAAATAATTTTTTTTAAATAAATAAAGATAATTTAATTTTTGTTAAGTGTTTTGAATTTGCAAAAGCAAAATGGATTGTTAACTAACAATAGGAAATTTATTCTTTTATTACCACATTCACAGGTAGAGAAGGTCGTGGAGTCTTTTCATGACTCTCCATTTGGAGGTCACATGGGCATCAACAAACTGTAAGCCGAATTAAAAACCGGTACTTTTGGATTGGGATGTCAACATCCATTAAACAGTATGTCCGTAGTTGTACTATCAGAACTATGCAATCTATCCATAAGACGAGGCCAATGCAGTATTTAGGTTTAAATTTCATTGGCCCTCTATCTCATACTGTGGGGGTCATAAATATGTAATTATATTTATTGACCTCTTCACAAAATGGATAGAAGCATTTCCGATTAGATAAGCTACTGCAAAACAAGTGGAAGGCAAACTACTAGAAGTGGTATACCGACATGGTGTACCACAAGCTGTAATAACAGATAGGGGCAGCCAATTCACAATTAACGAGTTTATGGTGCCTTGTGCTCTCTCAACATTACTCACAATAAATGTAGTATTCATCATCTGGAGGCCAACCAGGCAGAAGAGCTATCTGGACTGTTAAGTCCTTAATTAAATGTTATTTGGAGGGGCACGATAACACCTGGGACCAATAGTTAAATGAAATACTTTTGCTATACGTAGCGCTCAACAAGAGAGCACCGATGATTCACCTTGTTACCTTGTCTATGGGCGAGATCTTGATTTCCCCATAGACAAGTAATTCATTTTTCAGATGATATCAGAGAGGATGCCATTGACTTTGACCATGTCAGCATGGTGGAAAGAATTGGCATTCTTCATTCTATAGCGAATAAAAAACTGGTAGAAGCTCACGTTACGCATGCTTTACGAATTGGTGACCTGATCAAGGTCATCGACTTCACTCTGGACCACAAAAAATAGTAGCCAAACTAAATTTCAGGTTTAGGGGGCCCTTCCGCATTTCAATAAGAACTGCAGAGAACAACTAAAATTCTTTTTTTTTTAATAAGCTTTTTTACGACATTGACGGGGGGAATAAACTTCAATAGATTAAGATATGCAGATGTCATTGCCATTCTCACGGCAAGTAAGGCCGAATTGGAAAGAGCCTTGCTAAAGATTAATATAATTGGAACACACTACTGATTGGAAATCAATATAGGAAAGACAAAAACACTGGTGCTTGGTAACAAAGAAAACATTAAATGCAAGATCGAAATGGAAGGAAAAATTGTAGAACAGAAAGGAATTTGGTTATTTGTGCAGCTTGATAGCGGAAGATGTTAGATCCACAAAATAAATCCGAACAAGGATAGGAATGGTAAAATCTGCATTTTGTAAACAAAAAGAACTTCTAAGAAGAGATGTTAACAAACATTTAAAATTAAAGATGTTAAAATACTATGTTTGGTCAGTTTTCTTATATCGATGCGAGACTTGGACTTTAACTACTGACTTGGAAAAGAAGATCAATGCTTTTGATATCTGGTGTGCAAGAAGAATGTTTAAAATAAAATGGACAGATTAGATCAGAAATGAAGAAGTGTGGAAAAATGGGGAGGTGGTTATAGTCTTTTTGGATGAAGTAAGGAAGAGGAAATGGAAATATGCTGGGCATGTCTTGAGAGGATCTGCAGGAATTAGACTAGCAA
>PXIH01S0010881.1:2314-15736 GCA_003024985.2 Euperipatoides rowelli | reverse complement strand
TCAGTCTATTTTTTTCTTCTTTCAATCCATATAATTTAAACAAAACCATTTTAAATGATTAGTTTTCTGGTATCCATATTTGCTGAAAGTAGATAGTGGGTAAACAATATTTTTTGAGTACTCCAATGTTGGTTATTTACTCAAAGAACAATGTTTTCTAGTTTCCTGAAATTTTGTTTCTTCCTGCTTTCATGGTCAGAAATTCTGTCTTCCTCTTCTGTACAAATAGTCTTATGTTAAATATTGATTTATGTGGTGGTCTAACATTAAGTTGAACCTTTTTATTTTTTCTGCATTGTTTAAATGCTTTTGTTTCATGAAATCCTCAATGAAATAGGCTATCTAATTTTTTTCTCATATGGTTGATTTATTATTTTTAAAATATAAAAGATTTTTTTTCTCATTCTCAAAATTTACACATTAAATGTAGTTACCGATTATTATTGAATGTCACTCATTTAACCCTTAATTAACCGTAATACATTGTTAAACGTGTTTTTTTTTTGTTTACAGACATAATATACTTTTTTTTGTTAGAAGATGTAAAATATTTTTATGCATTAAAATGTATTTAAATGAAACAGTTAAAGATGGTATATTAATTAAACCATTTAAAATTGATTATTCTGTGGGTTGATGTATAAAAAGCAAATAATCAGTATATATTTACACTAACATTTTTTTTTTTACATTTTCTTACTTATTATTCCTAGATTCTATTATAAACTATAGTAAAACTACTCATTACATATTGTCATAATTATGTGATTATAGTATGAGAGAAACGTAGTGATATTTTTTAATGAAATATAATATTAATAATTATGAAATGTTTACAAGTTGGACACATTACAACTGGTAAAGTAAACATGCATAAAGCAGAAATGAATGATATAATCATTTATAGTCAAAACCTTATCCTTTTCCCCCTGATTATATCTAATATCAACAAGCATTCCGGGATATTTATTAATTTTTCAGTTTTTCTCTCATAAATTAGACATTACAGTATTATACAAAAAGTGTTTTGTTGTATTCTTTACCCTGGATACTGGCTCTTCAGTAATAATAAGAGAACTAATTTATTGACCAATCATGAGAATGTGAGCATTATTTTTCTCTACCAATCCCATTCTTCTCCTTTCACCTCCCCCATTTTACTCTGCTATATCTTATCCAACAGATTAGCTCATCTTTCTGGCATGGATAGATTTTATTTGTATATAAAGCTCATCGGTTAATAGAAAGATAATTTTTCTAAGTGTGTACTTTAACATTGCTAATATAACAGTAATCTAGTAGAATTAGTTGAGGGGAAAGGGTAATATATTAAAATAAATTTGTGCCTATATTGTTGTTATAGATTAAGGATGCTTTTATTCAATAAAATACTGTTGTAATAATAAGGTGTTTAAATGTTTATGTACCATTTATTATCCTATTTTTAAATTTCTAGAAGCAAATGAAAATAAATGTTGTCAAATTATAATTTTTTAATGAATTAACAATTTAACATTGATTTTCCTATATTGTACTTCCATAATGAATATAGTCTACTATTTTCTGTGAATCAGTGACGGATTGAATCCATAGCAGTCACATGCTCTTTTCTTTCACTTGTACATTGGCAACATTTTTGCACTTTGCATGAAATATTACCATAAATTTCAGCATATTAGATGTTTTATTCACACATGGAAAATTTATTTATCTGAAATATAAAACAAAAAGAACTACAACATGTCAACTATTAGTGGATTGACAAAGTGTTCTTTTGCTATAATCTTAAGCTGTGTTGCCTTCAGTTGACTCACAGTGAGATTCAGTGAAAAATAAAATCGGTGTCACATAACAGAGAATGTTGCTTTGTGGTGTTGTTTATTTTTTTAAAACTACATTGTTGTATAAAAACAATGAAACCACCGTTACCACAACAATTTTTAAAGAAAGCTCTATATTTCCCTCCAAAAACCTCTGAAGATCACCACAGGTGAATGCAAAACCACCGTACTTTCCAGTGAAGCACATCACACTGAAACTTATGTTCTTTAAAAGTTGTTTGCATCGACACAAGTTAACTGAAGGCAATGAAATGCCCCGTGTGACACTGGACTTAGTCTTATTTTCAAGTGTTCTACAAATTGGGAGTTTTGACAACTACCACTTTACAATGAATGCAAGGCTGTTATGAAGTTTAGCATCTATCTAGCAAACATTGGAGCTACATTTAATCCAGAAATGATCATTGATTGGTTAATGGTTTGTCTGACAGGTGTAAAATCAAATATGACCAAGCAGGTTTATTCCACTAACTGTTGGGGCTTATAGGCTATATTGTTTACTAATTGTTAGGGTTTAGGTTGTGATGGAAGGATTTTAAATAAAATATAAGTCAACTAGTCATTTTACTCATAAGCAGGGCTGGTGTTCATATGCCCTAGGCACTTTGTGATGTGCAAAAACAGGGATAAATACCCACTGAATTCTGAGCCAAGATCACCTATCATCTTTAGCTCTTCTGTGTATTGAGAATGACATTACTCATAATTTGGACTTTGAGGACATTATTAAAGACTTTGCTGAGTGGAGAACTTGATGAAAGAATATTTTTTATGAAATACATAGAAACAATTTTTGGTTCTGTAATCCAATTTTGAAGTTTTAGATATATTAAATTTTCATCTCACAATCATTTTTTCCTTAGTGATTTCTGTATTTCAAATTGTTTACTTCCTTGTCTTGGTTCTTTGGTCAAGCGGATTCACTTCCGCTTGATGAACCGAAGGCATATGCTGAGGTGTACAGGTTCATGTCTCGGCTTGGGCAATTATGGAACGGTTTTTTCTCTAACTGTAACAGCTCACTCTGGGTTTTTCCAAGTTCGCTGCCCTTGTAAACATCTTAGGAACATGTTTCTGGTGTATTATTGAAATTTTCTGATGTATTTAATTTGATTAACCTCAAAAAATAAAAAAATACATCTCTTCTCTCATTGGAGAGGAGAATTATTTTTTGTAAAAAAAAAAAAATTGTTTACTTCCTTTGTAAGACCTAATAATTTTGTAGTTTCTAGGCACTGTGCCTACAGTGATAATGGGGATAAGGCCCTGATCATAAGTTACTGGTTAGTTTTGAATTAAAAGGACCTCCAGTGATTGTTGGTGAACCATAAGTGTTATGAAACAAGTGTCTTTCAAATTTTTCGGGTTAAATGGTATAAAGGCCTGGAAGTATTAATTTGCATAGAAAAAAGATTCATACACCACTGAATCCAAAAGATATACTGGGTCAATTGATTTGAATTAATGAATTTGAATATTATAAATTTTATGAGTAAGTTATTCTTTATGATATAAAGGAGAAAAAAAAATATTACACTTTTTTTTCTTAAATTTAATATTATAAATTAAAATATTCATAGATTACACAGATTGTAAATCTGTTGTTTCACCAACTGAACGGTTAAGATGTTTTTTTTTTTATTTGTCTTATTATTTTTAAATTAATTAAGTTTGAATTGAATGCAGAACTTTAATGGAATTATTATATGGTTCTCCCTTCAGTTATTTGGAACAGTCTTTTCATTTCAAATTAAAATGAATATAAATAAGGTAATTAGTATACCTTAATTAAAATATTAGCATTAATCTGATTGGCTGTTAATCAGTGTTAATGAGTCAATCTTACTTTTTCTGTTAGTTTGCTGTCAGGCACAGACTGTGAATTAATCTTCATACAAATGGAAAAAAAAAAAAAACTTCCAAGGTTTTATTTTCTTTATAGCTTTTTTGTTGTTATGAAATAAAAAGATTGAATTATTCTAAAAATAATTAGTTTTAAAGAAATTTATTATTAATTATAATTTCCACTTGTGGCGTTAGGAGATAAAATAGGCATAAAACCACACCCTTTTAAATTAATTATGTAAGGTTTCAAATAGAATAACTTTTATTTGAAAATCTGAATTTCATTTTTATTTATATGAATGTTAAAAGTCATTCGTTGATTTCTTAGAAATATAAAATAAATGTAGATTAAACTTAAATGAAAACACCAAAGTATTACTTGGTTTTTCATCTAATTTAAATTTGAGTTTGTTGATCCATGTTAAAAGTTCTAACTAAGGAGAAAATACTGTTTAGTAATCCATGAATGGACATTTCAGAGCGTGACAATTAAAAAAAAACAAATCTAGAAAGGATATCTTATAAGAACGATCTGTTTGGTATATTAAATACATTAAAGGAATTTTAAGTTGCACTTGACAAAAAGCCATGTAGAAAATCAATGCCATTTAATTCATTTCACTGGATAATCATTTCCGAAGAAACTAATCTAACAAACATACTGTATTGGTAAATAGATCTAGGGAAAAAAAAAATTCCTTCACTTTTTACATTTCAAATCATTTTTTTTATAATGTCAATTTAATTTTACCATTATATTTAAAAAAAGAAAACGTGTCAATCATGTATGCTTCTATACGATACTTGTCTATTGCGTAAAAACAGATAGCTTTACGTAAGATCATTTGTACTTCTGCAGTTCGACATGCACAATTAAAAGATAGATAGCCATACTTCGTTATCCGTATTTATTTAAAAAAAGTTCTAACTTTTACGCGAACCTATCTGTTTGAACTTCATCTGACTAGCCTTTAAACCAATCATATCTTTGGCTTTATAAGTAGAGTAGACCCACCACTGTTTTTGTCCCAATTGATTTTGTTTGATAACATTGTATTTGAAAATTAATTTTTGTAAAGCAATAAAATAAAGTAAAACTAAAATATTTACACAATACTAGACGTTTAATGGAATTCATTTTGATACATAAAACTAAAAAAACCATAACAACTGTTGGAAATAAGACAAGGAATATGATTGGATATTGTATAGAACAATTTCATTGGTTACAGACTCAACCCTGCAGAAAACTATGATCAACTTTACGCATATGTTTATGAGATAGATTAAAATGAATTTGAGACCTGTTCTGTAAAAGTATGAATGAGCCTTGCAGTAGAAAGCCCAAGCTTATCGTCCAGACTGGTAGTATTCATTGTACACCGTATCAAATAGTGAGATTATTAATCCAATTGAAATTTATTAGTGCTCACCTGTAAAATAACCCATTTTTTGATATTTCCTTTTTTTTCATGCTCTAGAACAACGGCTGCCATTCTTTTTACATGTGAGGACCACTTTTCCAACTACATAGAAGTTGCGGACCACCATCTCACACACACACACACACATAGATATAATTATTGGATGACCTTTTTTTTTGGGGGGGGGGGAAGAATATGCATATAATCAATTACACAAGTTATTGATTAGTTGCCAAACTAAAAATGTAGGATTTTTTTTTTAAATTGATAAAACAGCCAGGGACCACCAGATAATGCTCCAGGGACCACTTGTGGTCCCTGGACCACAAGTTGCGAACCACTGCTCTAGATTGTTATGTAGATAAAAAAAGACTGATAATGGAAAAGACAAAACTGATGAAGAATTCTAAGTCTGGACAAATTATTTGTGCTTCCACATTAAACTGGCAAATCATGTAAACTTATAATGTTCATCATTGTATTACACTACCAATCGTCATGGAAAATATGTTATGACAAAAACTCTATACAAGAGCTTTGCTGTACTGGAACGCAATATTTTTTTATTAAACTGTATAAATAGTTCTTGATTTTGGGGCACTGCATACTCATTGGAATTGACCACCAAATTTAACTGTAAAATAATAAATATTAACTAGCTACCCCCCCCCCCCCCCCATATCATCTGCACCCTAGCTAAACCATACAGAACATTTGCACCCTAGCTAAACCCATGCAGACCATCAGCACCTCTTTTTTTGCCATGTACCATAAGGATTTTATATATATTTAGATAGATTGCATTAGAAATGTCAAAATCCATTTCCAAGCAAATAAGACAATTAGGCATATGTGCAACATACTTGTATTATCCAGAATGTGCACATATGAAAACAAGACAACAATTTGCATATATAAGGGTTACAACATTTCAAGTTGGAAATTGAAAAGTCCGTGTTATGAGAGTAAGCAATACATAAACAAAAATCATCTATTCCCATCCATATGCAAACTAATGAAAAATACAAATAAAATAATATATTCTTTCTGACATGGTGGTTCAGTCGGTAGCAGTGCTGGCTGCTATCATGTCGAGGTCATATGCTAGAAACATCATATGTTCGATTCCCAGCTGAGCCGGTTATGGAACATTTTTTTCCTTGGCTTAGAATATCTTTCTAAAGGTTTTTTTCTCAGTACGCCATCGGCTCTTTTTAAGAACCTGTAGTAGTCTAATTAGTAATTTAAAATTTTTGAATAATTATTGCATTAACATCTCCAAAAAAATGAATTTCTCGTTAATAACGAAAAATTTATTTTTAATAATAAAAAAAAAATAACATCTTCATTATAAAGTATATCAGGATTTCTCAACCGGTGGTATTTGAATGAAGACTTAATTAAGCCACGTTTACACTGACGTAGCAAATCCTTTTCTGATACATGTGTTTATACTTCCTTCAAGCATGATTGAATTTGTTCATGTATGATGTTGAAATAGCGGTAATTGTTCAAATCACACAGGAAGTTGACTATGAGTCAGATAATTTTTTTTTTAAATCTCAAAATGGAGGATCATAAAATGCGTTGCCAAAGAAACCTGCAGTAATCATAGCTTCTGATATTGTTTGGAAAATAGTTGAATTTCGCCTCATAGTATCAAGCTGAGAATGTAAATGATAAATTTTATAATTCATTCAAAGTTAGTATAGATGTTTACGTTAAATTCAGAGCACCCTTTGTTTCAGATGATTGATTTGGGTGAGCAAGGGGAAGAGAAAAGAGAAAAAAGAGAAGAAGGAATAAAAGGGAGAGCGCGGAGTTGTATACATTAGCATTTATTTTCTTATTATAATTTCAACAATTTTATGCACTTTTATAATTTAGTTTATTATTTTTTTTTAAATTAGAGATTATAAAAATAATTGTTATATAATAATAATAATAATAATAATAATAATAATGTATTATTACTTTTTAAGCCAATAAATAATACAGTGCCTATTTTATAGGCACTATACAGTACTAATAGCTTAAATCTTTGATTAAATAAATAAATAAAAAATAAATAAAACTTAACCGGCATAATGCATCATCCAAAGTAAACGTGTGTGTAATCCCATGATCATAGCAAGAGCGGTTATGACATAATTTTAGCGAATCATATTGCAATATAGGTTCTTGAATGTGTTTTTACTGATAACCTGAGACATGTACCACAACAGATGCCTAGAAGCTGTTGCGGTACAGGATTCAGTAAGTTATACCAGAACAGAATTCATTTGTATGTTTATACTGGCTAATATTGCAACACATTCTGAAAAATAAAAACATAAACATTTGCACATCTCAATATAAATTAGGCTATTACGTTTTACACCTTTCATGGGCAGCCTTACTGTACTGATTACTCAACCAAAGAATATATGAAATAATATGAAGCATTCATCGATGTGCCATTTTATTTAATTTTATGTAGTTAAAGATTGATGTTTCTATGAACACTTCTTAATAATCATTCTAGAAGTAATTATATATGAATAATTGTTAGGAAGCAAAATAGGTGAATGATAGAATATTGAATCAATCATAGAAATCTTGATGAACAAGAACAAATCTAAGTTATAAAAATTTCACAGTTATGGATGAATAAAAAATTCATTGCAGAAGTTCTATCCTTTAATACAGAAGTGTGTAGAATATTAGGTAATTGATTGTTTTCACAGGTTTTGCACGAATGGAAAAGAATTGGGTGAGTTTTCTGCCTTATAGCCAAGTTTCTTGAACATTATTAATATGCTTCTGCTTTTTACCTCAATATCACACATTTTCATGTAATAGCACAATTCAAACAAATCCTATAAGAGTTGTGAAGCATATATATGCAGTTTGTCCCTTTGCATATAAATCTCAGTGTATTTAATGGCCATTGTTTTATATTTTAGCATATTTTAAGAGCTGTGAAAAAAATCAGTAAGCTTTAACAGCAGACCTTATATGTTGCTCACCTGAGAACTGATTTGAAAATCCTATAATGGAAAGATGATGTGACAACATTACAACAAGGAAAATGACCTCAAACTTCATGTATGTTTTTCTCATGTAAGACACATTGGTCAAGTAACAGAGTTATTTCTGCTTTAACTAATAAAGAAAAAATAATAATTTGAGAGTTTCACTTTAAGTTAAAGCTTCTTTTTATATGGATGTGCTAGAGAATTATTTGTTTAAGCTTTTCTTTTTTATAGTTTCTGGTTGAAGTCACAAATAGTTAATAACACAGCTTTATCTTGTCAAAAACATAACTTTAGCTTACCAAAACCATGTCTTTAATAACATTCTTTTTTTTAAAAAAAATATTAAATAAATATTCGATTTGGAAACATATTTAAAGTTATCCTAGATGGAATGACAGCTTCCATTTAGTATTCACTTAAAGATGTTTATTCATAATTGTGGATTCAGCATGTCACTGCTATATGTATAAAAATTGCCATAACCATATTCAAACATTTTCAAGGAGATTTAGTTTTGAAAATATTTATTAAAATTACTAGCCAATTGCTCAATGTTAGGGATTATTTCTATCAATATTCAAGTGAAATTTACTAAAAGATGGACAATTCCTATTTATAATGTAACTAATTACCATGTAATTAGTAGGTCATTTAACATTAAAATGTCAGCTAAAATCTTTTACATGAAAATATATTCACCATTGATGTTTAAGGAAAGGAGAACCTAACTCCAATATTCAAATTTTAAGACTTATAGTTAGTTGTATGGAATATAATTTGAATATATCTTACTCACTAAATCAATCAACTACACATTCATAATCAATAAATTTTTCATCTTTAGTAGGTTGATACAATAAAAATAAATATAGCCTACAGGAGGTCCAACACAAGATAAAAGCCAACCTTAACCAAAAAGGTTGGCTTTTATCTTGTGTTGGACCTCCTGTAGGCTATATTTATTTTTATTATATCAACCTACTAAAGATGAAATATTTATTGATTATGAATGTGTAGTTGATTGATTTAGTGAGTAAGATATATTCAAATTATATACCATACAACTAACTATAAGTCTTAAAATTTGAAATTGGAGTTAGGTTCTGATTGGTGATCCAAAACTTTTATTTCTGATAAACATCTTATCAAAACATTAAAAAACCTCAAATTTGGTATTTGAGGATTGTTGGTGGAAATACAACTTTCAAGTTCAAATATATTATTTTTACACATACAAGAAAAACATTAGTCACAAGTCAAATGCAAAAAGAAAAAAAAATTACTCAAAAATTCCACAATACAAAATTCAAAACAAATAAAAATATACAAAATATATCAAATGAAAGGCATGTCATTCAAATGTATAGGAGAGTTGAACTATTAATCAGATAAGTATCAAGGCTAGATTTAAAAACTCCAAAACCAAAAGGGAAAAAACAGATCTTCAAGGAGTTTGTTCCACCTTTTAATATTCTTATTCACTATGTTTTTCTGCATTCTTAAAGTTTTCCTATATTTAGTGACAATTTTTGCTTGGGTCTATGTTGATCATCTGCAAGAGAGAACAACTCATTTCTATTTTCAAAAATTACAATTTTTTTTTAGGCTACATAAAAATCATATCTGTTCTCAGAAGCTTCTGAAAGTTAGACATGACATCCTTAATTTTCCCATTCTCTCCCTATAAGAGAGAAATATAAAACCATTAATACATTTTATAATATTTCTAAACCTTTATTCCAGTTTAGCAGTATCTCCTTTATTTAAAATCCAGAAACTGTTGTAAACATAATCAACAATAGGTTGTATATAAACATTATAGATAATTTTTAAAATGTACATAAATAAAAACATTAACCCTTTTTTCATAAATCTAAATGATCACCTAATCTTCCCAACAACCACATCAATATGAGGACCATAAGTAGCCTATGTCAGTCAACACACCCAAGTCTATATGCAATGCATATATGTCTGATCCAAATAAAGAAAATTTCTAGGTATAAGCAAAAATCCTCACAGTATTAATTTTCTTCAAATTAACCAAGAGTTTATTTTTACCAAACCACTCATTCATATTATCAATATATTTCTGTCAAATAATAGAATCATGAACAGAAGACAATATTCCTAAAAATCTTAACATCATCAGTGTAAATAAAGACCTCAGAAACAATGATATCAAGTAGATCAGCCAAAAAAAATGGCTAAGCAATAAACCAGAAAGGATGGATCCCTGAGGTAGTCCATTGTTAATTGCAACACTCATTGACAGACAACCATTCACATCCACCACTATTTTCATGTTAACTAAAAAAACTAGAAAACCATTATAATATAAATATCAAACTCCATAGCAATCAATTTATCAATTAATAGCACATGACATACTATGTCAAATGCAGATGAGTGATCAACATATAAGATATCAGTAGGACAGTCCATTTCTCAACCTCTCAAGTAAATCTTATTCACATCAAATAAATTGGCAGAAGTGGAAAAACCTCTTCTAAAATAATACTTCCTTTCAGAGAATAGCTGTCTTTCTTCAACATCGCTAATTCTCTTGAAGATACTCTTTCAGGCATTTTTGCAATAGCAGAAATAATCATAATAGCCCTATATGAATTAATAAATTTCCTATTTGTACCCTTATAATAAGGTGGAACAATACCAAACTTCCAAGAAGGTAAATCGACCATTCTAATGAAGCATTTATGAGAATGGTTAAAAATCTCACAAAAAAAGTGTTAAATGACTTCAGATGAAAGTTATTCATACTATCAATACAAGTCAAAAAAGAATTATTTAGATGCATTATTGATGCATAACAAATTCTAAAACCTTCCTCTCGCTAGTAAGCATACAAACTGTCAAGTGAGAAAAATGATCATTATCAATATCAAACAAATCTCGTGTAAGACTCAGCAAATACATCACCTGTTTCATCTGAATTTGTAATCACTCTACACTAATATTAATTTCCTGAATATTAAAGAAATTAGATTTACTTCTATTCTTAAGCTGAGAAAACAATAAATTCCTATTACCAACAGAATTACCAGTCAAGTCTTCTTCATATTCCTTCTAGATTTTTTATTTTATTTTTTAATATATTTCTTATGTTTTTATATAACATTCATTTATCCATATAGGTTTCTTTTTTTCTCTTATCATCACAAAAATAATAATTGGTGATTACTAGATAAAATGCTGCTGATCCTCTACATAATAATTACAATAATCATTCTCAAATGAGGATCTATTTTCAATAAATACCTTGAAGATCAAGCTTCGAAAGAGTTAACTCAATATCATTAAAAGTAGCATTTTTATAGTCAAGAAAAGAATGGCTGATATTAATCTCCAAGGAGAAAAATTATAAATTAAAATTAAGAACGTGAACACTCTTACCAAGACAATGAGAAGAGTAAACATTTTTGATACCTTCAGAATTAATAGGATAAACCAAATCCAAAATTGGACTAGATTCACTTCTAAATCTAGGAAGGAAAGAAACATATGCTAGGTCATAAAGAAATCACATATAAGATTATAAAATTTAGTTACAAAATCTTTAAACCAGGATTAACAATGCCATCAGACCAATAGACCTACACATGAGGAACATTAAAATCATCCAATAAAATAACATCCAAATGGTTAATATTTTTATAATTTTATTAAACCCAAAGAGAATTCATTCAGCAATAAAATGCCATCATTCATTGAATTGCCAAGGGGTCTATAAACAATACCACATGATAAATAAATTTTCTGGCAAGAAAGCTTTATCCATAAAATAAAAGATCGGAGCAATCATAAAATTTTTCAAAATGTCAATATGATACTTATTTTTGAGGTAAACAATTATAACCCCACCTATTTCCAATATAATCTCTTTAAAAAAGAGTTTAGCACTCAACAAAAATTTCCTCATTTGTAATTATCTTGGACAACCAGATTTCTACAATAACATTCAGATTGGGATTGGATCACTCACCAAAATTAAACATTTAAGCTCATCTAATTCATTAATTAAAGTGGTGGTATTAGCATAAAACACCCCCAATCAATTTTTATGTAATTGCTAATGTAAATAACTATTTGGATTAACAATTTCCAAAGAGGCCCCTATCACATCCAACTCATCATTTCCATCAACACTATTCACAGAATTAAAATGAAGCAGTAGATTTGAGGCTACTGCTTTATTCTTCTCAATTAGACTTCTTACTGATAAAGTGCATTTTTATGTCTTCTATAGAACAATCAGAAGCAAAATTTACCCTTTTCAACAAATCAGCACCCTCCTTTCTCTTGACCAAAGCAGCTTTCAAAAATAGATTCTTACTTTTTCATCACCAAAAGAAATCAAAACAGGTCTACAAATATTTTCTAAAATTTTGGCATTTTTCGAAATTTTTTTAAAAGATTTCATAGAAAAACCACAATCTTTATCAGAAATCATCTCAACAAGGTTTCTCATCTTTATTTTGCCAAAGTTAAATAAAATCAAATTATTTTCCTCCATTTATCATTGTCAATTTTATTAATCATAGATTCAATTTCCTTGTTTTGTTAATCTGAAGATCAGCAATAGATTTCTTTAGTTCGTCTAAATCATAAACTGTAATATATTTCAGAATGCCTTCTCTAACAACTTGAGCCATAAGGACTTCCTCCATATTATCAACAAAATCACATAATCTCCAGTTTAAATAACCAATTTTAGATCAATATCAGAGAATCTCTTAGGATTGTCGACTAAAACAGATTTTTACTTATCAAATCTGCTTGCTAATAGTGACAATTGAGATTAAATCTGCTTCAAAGATACCAAATCTGAGTTTAAAGAATTACAGGAACTACATATCCATCAAATCTCTTTTCTTTTATTACTCTATATTGACTATCATTAAGATTTTTTTTAATATAAGTTCAACACTTGTGGAACCAGTTCAGACAGTACTGCAAGCCACAGTCTCTTTATCATTATCTCGAAGGTCTATTTTACATTTATAACATATAGTAACAGGAGCAGATTTGATTCAACATTTCCTGATAGCAATAGAAGAAGCAACAAACCTTCAAAATTATTCCGGTTAATTGAATCATCTAAGACAGAATCCATGTAAAACAAGAGCCTGTAGCCCTGTAGCTTTTAGATAAACATGTTTTCACGTAGCATCAGGGCTCGAAATGTACCGGAGCTAACCAGAACGCTGTTCCGATTCGTAAAATTATTGTAAATATTGTTCCGGTTCGTGAAGTTATTAAAAATATTGTTCCTGT
>PXIH01S0010865.1:8994-19994 GCA_003024985.2 Euperipatoides rowelli | reverse complement strand
CAGGGCATGTTCTTTTTTGTGCACTATTTCGAGCTCTGTAATACTGTATATTTAATTAGCGTTCTGGGACTCTATGGGCTCACAAGTTAAGAATTTTAAGTGGGCTTATACTGTTCAAACACTCTGATATATGCTGCATTTTGCTGACACCAATGGTAAATTGACAGGGCAGGTTGACAATGCTAGATCTACAGACTTTCCAGCTGGCTTGCTAGTCATGGAGTGGCACTAGAATCTCTAAATTAGTAGGATTTAATAATAAAATTTCTGTCAGAGATAAAAACTGTCTAGCACCTAGGATTAAAAGTTAACTATAATATAAATTTGGGTTCTGGGGTCTATGTGCAAATATCCTAAACAGTCAAAAAGTAAATTTTTAAGAAAATTTGGTCAAAGTATTTTTTTCTGGAAAAAAATTTGTAAAAATAGCTTTTCTTTGCCTAAGGTCATACAAACACCACAACAAAATAATTTGACACCAGTTTAATAAAAATTGATACCCTGCAACACAAGAAGCCTATTTTTAACAATTTTATGTAAAAATAGGCTACTTGTGTATGAAAGATGTAATCTATTTTAAGTTCCTGTGAAAATTCAAAATATTTCAGCAAATAATTTTTTTTTCATCAATCAAAACATTGCTCAAGTTAATCCTAATTTATTCATCTTTTCTCTGAGAAATCTTTATTGTGACAGAATTTGAAAGATTTTAAAAAAAAATCATAATGCAAAATATTAAATCTACTAATGGTTTTTTTTTTTTCAAAAAATGAAAACTTATAAAATAAAAGTGGTTGTGCACTGCTTAAACCAATTGACACAAATAATCCATTCAGTTAAAGAAATATCAAACAAATAAATATGGAAACTCAAAAGAAGTCGAGAAAGAGAGATGTGCAGACTATTCAGTCTGTGACTGTTACTGTAAAAGAGAAAGGTGTTAGCATGAAAATGAATCGGTCTTCTAAGAATATTCCAGGTAGGAAAAAAAGTAGTGGGGCATTGAATTGAGTCCCAATTAGGTGAGAAAGATGTTAACATTATATTGAATAGTCTTAGACTGATAGAGGAAACGGTTAAACTGTTATCAGTATGTCTCTACTATTGCTATAGATAGTGTTCTGATTGATGCGAGCAAACCTTACCCTATATCTTCTGAATTTTTTCTGATCCGGAGATAGTGCCTTAAGCATGTTGCTTGTATTTATTTGGGACCCAAACGACTGGAACTAAGCTAATAAATTTATTCAATTTCTAAACATATTAACTACCAAGCATCATTGGACAGAAAATCATTAACATTATAGGCTAATTTAGAAGCAAAGCTATCAGTACATATGAAAAATAAATATTTTGAAGGCTTTGGAAATAATTAAATAATTAATGAGTTTTTATGCCTTTTCAGTAGGAAATTACAAGCTGAAGAGAGCCACGAACTTTCTCAATAATTGCTCTCAACTGCAGTCAGAAAGTGATAATTATAAGCTTAGGATGGTTGCTGTAGCCAGCAGCTTTTAAGAAAATCTCAGTGAACAAAGTGATATACTGTACAGTGTTCGTATGAACAATTCATGATAAATCAATTTACAAAGGAGCTGACACTTAATTTCAGGAGTGAATTGTTGAAGTCTGGCAAGCTAAATGTTGAGGAAACAGTTAATTTAGATCAAAAACCGAAAAAAAAAAAAAAACCATTACAAACTATGTTTTATCAATAATATTACAATATTTTTTTTTTCTATGGAGTCCGAAACCGAGGTTAGGACTAATGAAGATGAAATAGCCAAGTTTAAGCAAGAGATAAATAAACTTAAAGAAACATATAGGCAGCAGACTTTAGTGAAACAAATGCACACGGATGTAGTTTTTGTGGTGTTCTGGACATACTGAGTAAATATGTAGTCGTAAGGCAAATTAAAATTCTGTGCAAATTTTCTGCACAATGTAATAAGCAAGGCTACATAGCTGGGAAATATTACAAAAATGAGCATAAAAACCAAGATACTAACCTCAATCAACAAATAAACTAGAAAAGGCCCTTTTTCAACTCAAACCATGGAAGGGGGGCTGATGCACACTTTATTTATAATGGGTACAATAAATAGCAAAACAGTTATAGAAATACACGGTGATCTGTATTATGGGCAACAACGCTTAGAAAAATGGTAAAAAACTAGTTTGATTGGTCAAAATAATTGGTTAAATTATTTTCAAATTCCTACATTTAAAAAACGTTAATAAACACAATAAATCAAACAAATTTTATTCAGTTCAAAAGAATTTACACACTTATCCAATTTAATCACACAATATGCACGATATATTTAATATTAGCAAAATATTTCAACCTGAATCTCGATTACGTCTTTAGCAAGCCATGCATCAGGCACCCTTTATATAAATGAAAGGGAGACTACAAACAGAAGCCGCTGTATTAGCTATAGAAATATTATTATTATTACTAGTTTGAGATAAGAATTCTTTTAACACCAGAAAAAAAAAGTAAAAGGTTGAGATTATATAGAGCTGTCAGCAATCAAATAAGTGTCCAATTTATTTTTGAAGTCGTTCAAGCCTACTGCGTTGACTATTTATTTCAGACCATTCCAAGTATTAGCTTCCCTATATAGATAAGTGGATATCCCAAGAGAAGTTTTTTAAATGTTTTTTTTACATAGAAATTATGATACCTTAAAGTTTGATCATAGGAAACATAAAAAATTGCTCTTTATTTTTATCAATGACAATGTTTGAACATATTAATGAGATGCCTTCTTTTAATTCTTTTTTAAGGCGTCACAATCCCTTTTATAATCAGTAGTCTACCAAGATAAGAGTAAATGCCATAAACGTGAGATTCTTTTTATGATGCTTCTAAAAGCTTTTTCAATTTTATTAATGTCTTTTTTATAAGTGTAGGAACTGACTGCCGATGAGTAGTCAACCTATGAGTGTATGTAAACTGGGTATAAGATCAAAAATAGCTGGGGTGTAATATTAAAAAGTGAATTTCTTAGCCTACCAAATTGCATCATCATTTTCTTGAGCACCGTATCTGCATTGTATTCGAACTTCATCTTTGAGTCATATACCACTCTAAAATCTGTGATGAAGCTTTTATTCTCAAATTTTACACCTTCTAGTGAGTATTTAGTTATCTTTGGTCTAAAAGAAAAATTTAATGTTTTTTTTTTTTTCAAGGTTTATATGAAATTTATTTCTATTAGGCCATCTGTCTTATAGCATCAATGTCATGCTGTAAAATGGTTCTGTCATCCTTATCCAGTATTGGTCTTAAAATCTTAACATCGTCGGCATACTGCACAACCATAGATTTAATGTTATCAAAATCTGTCATAAGTACTGTATATTATATATTGTTGCAGATACAACTGTGCCTTGTGGCAATCCACAATTATTTGGGCATGTCTCTGAGTAAGTTCCATCAATAACCATGCTTATTTTCCGGTTGATAAAAAGGAATTAACCCATTGTATCAAATATTCGTCAAATTTGAAGTACCGTATACCATTTTATCAACAAAGATAGAATGATCAACCCTATCAAAGGCCTCCGAGAAATCAATGTAAACATCTGTCTGAACTGATTTATCTAAATTTTCAGATATATTATTACAGGCCTGTAAAATATTTGTTTGTACAGAGGAGTTTTTTTCTGAACCCGTGTTGTGAGTTTGAAAGAATATTAAATTTTTCAAGATGTAGATTAATTCTTTTTAGTGTAATTTTCTCGACGAACTTTGACAAGAATGAAGAAACAGAGATAGGTCTGTAGGAAACAAGTTATGAGCGGTCCCTTAAATTTAGGTCAAACCTAACAAAGCTTCCACTGTACAGGAATAACACCAGATGAAAATGTCAAATTAGATTTGTAGAAAAAAAAGGACAAAGAATGAGTCACAACGCTTCAAAAATAATATGGAATTTGATACTTCCTGATAATCTACCAGTTTTAGTCGGTTTTTTTTTTCCTTGACTATTGAATCTAATGAAATGTTGGGAAAATTCTCTTGCAATTAAGTTTTGGTCAGTATAGGTTTGATCTATAATTTTATGTATTTTTTCTTTTTGACTTTTCCTAGTTAAATAATTATATATTTTTTTTTTTTTAGAATTAACAAACATATTGTATTCATAGTTAATTTTATTTCTTTTTATACAAGTTATTACTTTATTTCTTATAGTTTTGTAATTTTTATAATTTATAGCATTTTTATTTTTTTTATATTTAACAAATAAGTATTTTTATTTTTAATGAAATAGGATTAAAAATCTAATAAAAAGCAATATTTTTCACAATTTTTAACAATGCCATGTTTAATTATTGTTATCTGAAGCAAATTATGATGCACAATAGATTAATTTAAAATATTAGTACAATTCATAAAAAATAAATTTAATAGAATAAATGAATATTCTTCACTCAGGGTGTCAATAAAAATATTGAATAGTGATTTTTTAATAGGAATAATTGTGGATGTGTTTTAAAAGTTATTTTGATAATACAGTGCTTTGATGTCTTTTTGTTAGCAAGTAAATTTTCTTCAATTATGTAAGAAACTTTAATTTGTATTAAAATCCAACAAAATCAAATGCTATTTTAATTGAGAGGCTAGAATATTTATTTCACCTGTATTCATAATTGCCTGTTTCAACTCTGTATAATGGTTCCTGCAAGGCTGCGTAACTATATTCTTCATCGTCCATCTCCTTCACTTTCAAACAGTAGGACTATAAAAAAAAATATTCCCATTATGTTAACAAAAATATAAAAAAAAAAAATTTTTTTTAAAGGCAAAGTAATTGACCTGGAAAACTAGACAATCCGGTTTTAGTGATAACAAGACTTAAAATGTTAGAAATATTGGGGACAAGTAAAACTACTCTCTATATCAGGAGGGCTTAATCTTAGGATTGTTGACAAAAAGAAATAATATACTATATCATATGTTTATGATGAACATAAGGATAAAAAAAATAAAAGTATTTTTATAAAAATTTGTTGTGAAGACCTCTTGCTTCCTGGCAATTGTTCTGCTAGTCATAGAACATAAAATGCTTCCTAGAGATGAAAAATATTTCTAAACAACTTATACAAACAGCAATATAATATACAAGGAAAACTTATTTGTTTATTATATTAGTGCAATGTAGCAGTATGAATGCAATCTAAAACTGATCTTAAATAGTACAATTACTCTCAGGCAATGGGCTCATAGTTATTAAGGCCATTTTACACCTTCATTTCTAAAGAAACTAACTAGGTTATGTCAAATTTAGATTATTGTTACATAATTACTGTATATAAATTTATAATAGAAATGATAAACAACAATTTAATGTAAGTCTTATATACCTATAATTACAATAAATCCAAATATGCAATATGTCTTTATAATGGCCAACTAAGTCATCATAAACTACAAAATTATTGTTTACATGTTAGTTAATATCTGATGTTACTGTTGCTATTAAACAAACAATAGATGGCAGCATGTGTCAGATGCAATAAATGCATATAATTTTCATCACATTAACCCCTATACCCTGACTAATGTTAAAATAAATTAATAAAAAAGCTAACATAATTGCAATAATTTTATACATATAATTTTATAATGTTTGGGATCCTAAAATTTCAGAAAAATTTGGGAATGGCATTGATCCTGAATATTGGGAAAAAAATTATTTTTTCCTGATTAGATTTGGAAAAAAAATATATTTTCCTTGAAATATTAAATAACATCAGTTAGATTGATTTATAATTTATGTTTTCACTCATGAAATGAGTATTATTTATAGTTGTAATACACTTTAGAATAGAAGAGACAAAATACACTACTTAATTATGAATTTTTAAAATAAACAGTTGATTGGCAGATTAATATTGACATTTTATTTTAATATATTTTCTTTTCTTAATTTTCTCTTGAGAAATAAAATTAAATTTCAAAGGAACTACTTATCAAAGGACAAAATAGACACTGTCTATTTGTATAACAAAAGGATTGAGATTTGTGAACATTTTAATTGAACAAAATAAAATGCACCTTTTACAACAAAAAAAAAGTTCTTTAAAGTTTAAAACAAAAGGGTAAGCTTCAGATAAACAACAATTTTCTCACTCATGTTCTGACAAATATTAGAAAATGAAGTCAACAAAACTATAAAACTCTCAATTAGAAATGTACTGTAATATCGAAAATGTGGACATCATTAAAATATTAAAAAGAGGAAGCCATTTTCAATTAGGGATGAAAAAAATATAACACAATAAATATGTAATTCTTGTTTAAATTGAGCAAGAAAGGCTGTTACTATAAATTAAAAAAAAAAGAAGTGATATTACATTATACATTTGTTAATTTGTAATATGCAGTAAGTTATTTTTTCCTCTATCAAATCAAATTTTTATAAAACAAAATGTATCTACAAAACAAAAGAAAAAGAAAAAAAATCAAATTAATGACAATCATATAGCTTTAGTGGTGGATCTACTGTGAAACAAAAGAAGCTTAAGCTTCAGGGCCCCCATTCCTGGAACGGCTGGAAGCAACATTTTTTTTTTTTTTTTTTAATGAGTAAATTTTTCAACAAACTTGATGGAGTTTTTTTTAACCCTTTCATTATATACACTGTATATATATTTTTGATCTCAAGTGATTCTGAAATTTTGACTTCCAAGTGGCCTAATAAATACAGTATATCTTAAAACATTTAACTGATTCATTTTTAAAATGGAAATTTAATGCAGATTTTAAAAATCAGAATGAAAAAACAAATCGGCTGATATCTACAGTATTTTATCATCTCCAAATTACAGAAAAAAATTAATTAAAAAAAAAGTAGTATGTATTCTCATATGTTTAAAATAACAGATATTATCATCTGTAGTCCTTGCTGTGTTTTATTTCATTATTCTATGATGAATCATGCAAATGTTTCCTAATTTTCATCTCCATAATTTGAAAACTCTAAAGCATTACCAAGAAAACTTTTGTTCTCACCAGTGACTGACATGTGAGAAAACACAGAACAGCAATTGTAATCAAAATATGTTATGTAGTTAAATTTTTTAACAAAATTTGCGATCTGCCATGGAACAACCCCATTTAAGATAACAGTGGTAAAGCAGACCTCGTTGCAGTGGAAAGGAGCTTACTGTACTGCCCAATTTCAAGTACTCCACCCCACCACCCCGTTCTCCGCCTTTTGGGCCTCATAGTCATTTCAAGAGCAGCAAGTCTCTTTGGACCTTGTTGAATGTTGACTTAGTGTTGCTGATTACGAAGGGCCCCAGAACATTTAAGCTTCAGGGCCCTAAAAATGTAAGTCCACCACTGTATAGTCTAGTCATTTTTTTTTTAGCCATTTGTTGGTTTATTGCTATATATTACATTTTAAGTTTTGAATTTATTAAAAAATTCAGTATATATTGAGTAATTATGTACTAAATGTGCTGTTTTTATTTGATTTGGATATACTTTGTTATTTACTGTAGTAAACAATTAACAGTATCAATAGACTGCTGATTTAATGAAAATTGTTTAGCAATTCCCTTTCCCGCAGGAATTCAGCTTTTCTTGAACTATAAAATCCAAACCCTAACACCCTTAATATAATTACGGTAGTGTTTTTTTAAAAAAGGTTTCCATTGTTATTTTCACAGGCTATATATTTTGCCTCAAGCATAAATTTTATTTCTAATGTTTTATTAAAATGTTTGCTATTGTTCACAATGAATCTTCACAAATATTTTTATACAAAAGGGCCATAATTAAAAAACACTAAATTATAAATGATTAACTACTGCTTATAAAATATTATAAAAAAATAATTTATAAGATTTAAAATTATACCTAAACCTACCAAATATTCAAATTTTGCGTCTGCATACTTCTTGATAGTGAGTTTAGTATCAGGAATCGCTTTGTTCAAGTATGTGCTCAGATCACTGAGCATCTATATTAAACATGAATAACAATTAGATCAAACAATTGCCAGTAAAAAATATATAGGTATCACAAAAATGAGTGACAATTTTAAAACACACAACTTGGTTTTTAATAATTAATAATAATTGAAATGGTTTTTTTTTTTGTGTTTAAAAAAATGAGAACATTTTCTTAATTCTTAAAACATTGTTCTAGCAAACTCTTCAATTATTGATAATGAAACTATCAAACTACGGTAATAATAAAATTAAATAAAAACATTGCTACAAAAAGTTCAGTATAATTAATACATAAATTTAATATTAAACCTTTTTTTTTAAAGTTCTATATCTTTTAACTGATAATATTTAGTAGAATAAAGTTGTAAATCACTATTAATCCATTGAAATCATTTACAGGTATTTGTTATATTATTTTTTTTTTTTACAATTATAAAAATTTACAATATGTTTAGATCTATATTTATTTAAAAAAATTAAATAGGCCTATACTTGAAGTCAATGGAAATATTTCAAGACAATATTCAAAAAATCAGATCATTAGACAGAAAATACTTAAGACCAATATTGTTTATTTTGATTATTAATAGTAATAGGATAAATCAATCACATTTTTAATCATTATTATCAAATACAATTAGAGTCAAAACTGAATAAAACAATTATTTTTGGATATTAATCTTTTTTTTTAAATAAATAAATAAATAATAAAAGTTATAATTACTTAGAATGGAAATATTTCTACTGAATATTAACAAAATCAGGTAAGTTTTAAACAGAAGCATTTAGGATCTTTTGGATTGGGGAAGTTGGGGTCCTTGTCTGGAAAGGGTCCTTGGGTCCAAGTCCATTCCAATAAAAATAGTAAAATACTATTTCTGCAATCCCTTATGGGAACAATATGAGATGGCAAATTAGCTTGGACAATTGTGGTAGAGTTGGACCTAAAATAGAAAAAAGAGAACACAAGACCCTTTGCCTAAATGCTAGGTTCCTGGTGTTTCCTTCGGATCTTGATCTAACTGCTCATAGTAACTTCATCATTCGAATTCATGTGCTTCCACCATCAGAAATTACTTTACTCTGTTAATGCCCCATGCCTTTCAGGTCACAGTTTGACTCTTTCTTTGTTCTACAGAGGGAATCATTTTATATTACCTACTCCTTGGCTATTATTGTATTTTGGTTCCTTGTTTAATCTGTGTAGGGTAAAATTAAAGATTCCCTCCAGAGGTATTATTTTCTTTGTGTACTCTTCTACTAGACTGGATTCCTTAAATTTGATGCTATTTGTAATCATTGTTCTATTACTTGTTTTGTTACTGTAGTACAGTATATTTGTGTATGACAGCTTTTTTAGATTGACCTTGGTGTTGGACTTTTTCGCACATCTGTAGCTGATTCAATAATCTCCTACATGAATAAAATAGTTATTTTATTCCTAAATTTATTTTTAGTCTTCTTGTTTCATTTTCTGGTCTGTTCCATATTGTATTTTACTATGTTATAGACACAGTCAAATTGATATTTCTTTACATAATATGATTATTAAACAATATTACTGTTATATATTAAGATATTATATTTACTTATGTTAGGACAGTAACAGTAATTTTTGAAGAAAATAATATCATGTAAATTGAAGAAATAACAAATACCAGTACTCAGATGTTGGACTTATGATGAAATTATTTTACATGAATGAAATTGTTAGTTTGATAAGCTTGTGTTGAATTCACTGAGTTAATTTAGCATACACATGAATTTAAAAGAAAATTTAAGTACCGGTAATTTTTATATTATGATGTAAAAATGTTTATTCAAATTAAGTTTATTTACATTTAAACAATGTTAGTCTATTAGGAATTTTTAAATTAGTTATTGTTAGTATGAAAATAAATATTTTTTTTTAAGATAGTAGTTAATGCAGATAAAAAATGTTAGTATAAAAAATAAGAGTAGTTAGTAGGGGTACAATAAAATATTGGATCACTCTACTGTTTCTAATATGCGTGATGTGAATTTATAGTTTAGATAGTTTAAAGTTTTTTTTTTTTTTTTTAAATGCTTGACAATCCTAATGTTTGTGCCAACCCATATTATTTTAATTTAATTGTAAATACTGAAGAAGGAACTTTTTATCATATTTTACAATGAAAGAAATTAGCCTACAGTAGCAATTCATACTGCCAACAATGTAAACTTTTGTGAACTAGTGAGAATTGATTTATAGCTGTCATAATTCAGTATAATTATTTAAGACAACCCTTCGATAAAGAATGTAAAGTAAAGCAAATACATTTTATTTATTCCACAAATAGATTTTTCATTCATGAACTGTTGTGAGCGATTTTAAATATTATTGAAATACTTCGAGTCAACATTTATGTTAGTTTAAATATCCAAACACATCATCTCAAACAGCCAATGAATACAGTAACCTCCAATCTAGTCCCTGGAATTTTGTCGCTGCATGTCTGCAAGTGACTACAGCCAAGCTATTGAATTGTTAAACTTAACATTGCAGATGATTTTTCTTCAATTTTCTACACTGTGAAATTCAAAGTGCCTATAAATAGTTTTCCTACAAGCAACTAGGAGAAGGGCCTTTAAAATTTAGACTGTAAAGATCTCCTGGAAAAGGAAGAGATCTACAGTCTAAATTCCCTTTTGCTTTCACACTTCTAGACGGGAATGAATGTCGCATTCCAATCTGGTCAGCCCGCATAAATCATAGTTTGGTAAGCTTATGTAGTCTCAGAGGATATACGTTTTGTTTGTCAAGCAATTTTTCTTCTTTTTTTTTTTTTGTTAGACAGCTGAGTTTTGAAGGACTTTTGAATGATATTGTTTTAATTTATCATGATTTTCGGAATTTAGGTCTAGACGGATGAATATCTACAGTACTTTTATAGGCTATAGGGTTTTTAATTGAATTTAACAAATTAACAAGTTTTATTAGGGTAGTTTATTTTACTAAGAAATAATATAACATCACAAAATTACATTTTCAAAAATCCTAACCC
>PXIH01S0010863.1:4069-17509 GCA_003024985.2 Euperipatoides rowelli | reverse complement strand
AAAAAAAAAAAAAACCTCCCTCCCGCGTCCAATATTTGAAAATTAATAACCAGGAACTATATTCTAACTTTTAGTGCCCTAATCTAACTTAATATAGTTTAAAAAACTTAATTTGAACCAGAAGACTATATAAATTAGTTCAAAAATCCAATAACTAATTAAGTAATGCTTCGCCTGGCTGTCTATTATTATATAGTCCTCCTCATGGAGCTTCCCTCCCCCCTTGTTTGCTCTATTCTATCCTGAGAGGGACTATACTTTCCTTAAGAAGTCTAATTTGCATCTTAGTTTGATTCATTCTCGGGTTAGTGTGATTGAATCTACTAAGATCGGGCACTTGCTTTTGATTCTCACCACTCACAAGACCATATAGTCTACATATATTATTGCTAATAAATGTGCAATGTCTATAGTTAGATGAATCCTCTAAGCTTAGTCTCTATTAATGGTCATATTTATGGCTTCAATATGCAACCCTGCCGTAGCAGTTCACCTTGATACTAGCCACAAATATAACTTTAACTGGGAAATATCTCTATCGCCTCAACAACTTCGCACGTAAAGCACGCAAGAGCTTACACAATCATTGTCACAGATCAAAAAGATATGTTCTAGGGAAAATTACCAAATAAACATTATATTTCCTTCACTAATCTCTATTGACATCTACATACAAATGGACAAATTAGAATAACTAATTTAGATACATCTACAGTATATGTAAGCTTACATGAAGAGAGGCTTTCCACAGAAATATAATCATTATTGAAAGGGTCGATTTGTGTACTTTGGGTATTAAATCTCTTACGAGGGCTAGGAATAAACACAAATCAACAAAAAAAAGGGGGAGCTAGCTAAAATCCTAACTAGATCACAGCCCGGACCAACCGACTAGGAGCTAAGAGGAGAAAGGGGGAAGCAACCCTTTATTATCCCTAACCCGATAGAAAGAGCAGGTACCACCCCTATCTCGCGATCGTAAGAAAGGCTATCAGAAAAATAAAAATAGATTAAATAACTCATTCAATATCTAGCCTACACACATACACACACACAAACAAGCATTTACTTAGCAAATCATCATATTTGCATAAAAAAATAATTGACAAAAAGATCCTTTCCCCATGAAATAGAATTTACAATATAAACCCATTATACAGATATAAAATTATTAACCTGGACAGAAAACACCGCAAAGCAATAGAAAGACAGAGGGATAGTTAGAGAGGGCATAAGCATAACCCATGGGAAACGGGCATTAAAAGGGGTGAAAATAAGAGTTCTGGTCAAAAACAGTCTATTGGGGTGGAATTTTATGGTGTTGAGTAAGTTCACAGAAGGGAAATGTTTATATTCATCACTTTGAATCCAGAGGGTACAGGGATGAAAATTATGTTGGATTAAGGTTACTGGTGCTATATTTATACAAGCATTGGTTCGGAAATAAAAGTTGCATGTAGATTGTAGGTTACTACCAGTGTTGATCAGGAGAAGGAAGTTTAGACTGGGTTTGTTGTTCCATTGTCGGTACATCGCACCACTACTCTACTGCATCTGCTCTTTCCATCTCTTCAGGACCTCATTTGACTTCAGAATTTTGAATGGGTTGTTTTATAACTGGAGGTCCGGTTGTTTTTCTGCCCTGATTATGGCTCTGCAGCATCTTTTATATTGGTTAGTTGTTCATGGCGATGTTCGAAAATCGAATCAAATCGAATAGGCTGTTAGGTCAGCATCATCTGTTATTATGTAGATGAAGTTGACATCAACATTGAAGGGCGCCTACAAGTGAGAAGAGCGGCAACTAATTTATCTTCAATTTCTCTCTTCCAAATAGCTAAACTGGTAGTCATGGTAACATAACTGTAGTTAGATGATTTATATTTTAATTAAGTGTCTTTTGCTTCATTATTTATTATACTTTGGCATGATTTGTAATTCTGGATCTTTTTCTTTCTTTTCAGGATGAACTGTTGTAATTCCACGATACATAAAGGGAGGGGGGGGGGTAGGCTGGGTTATGCATAAAGGCCACTGGGAAGCTAGAGAGAGAGGATGGAGAGAGCTATTAAAACCAACGAAAATAAATTAAATATGCCGTAATAAAAAAATAAAATAATTTAGTAATATCTTTTCAAGCAGTTCCAAAATTAGGAACAGAGGATTTATTCTGTAATTTACTAAATTTATTTAGTAAATGACACATGTTTGCAATAAACTATTATAATTTCAATTAAATTTAGTTTTTTTTTTTAATAAAATTAGGCTATGAGCAATAAATGCATAATAAATTATAAAATTTGGAAAATTAAGAATGATTACTTCAAACATTAATTTAAAAATAAACTTAATTTACCTTTCCCGATTCGTCTTCCTGAACTGTATTCATCGAGCTATTATAAAAAGGATTTTCAATGTTATCAAAATAATTTTGAACATTATTGGTGGTTTCTTCTAATAATTTGGCAACAAAATTAAATCGTTCAGATGAATTTCTGGCATTTTTCCGAATATTGCGATGTAGCCAATCATCTTTAACTTCATATGTACCATCTGATAGAATGTTTTCAATACCAGAACAAGCATGAGTTACTACCGTAAACTCTGAGCTTGAACTATTACGTACAAAATTTTGTAGCTGGTCCATGATTTGTGAGTTTTTAAATTCTTGGGGAATTTTGTCTTTAAAGTTATCATCAGCATTTAAACGTGTCTGATTATCAAAATTAAATGTTAAAGTATCAATATGAAGATTTCCTTCCTTAATTGGTACCAGTACACAAATTGATTCTTCATCTAAGCTTTTGAGTTCCGGAATACTATAATCGTTGGAGTAATCAGATGATTCAGGCAAAATTTGTTGGGTACTGATTTGTGGATTTTTGTTAGGATCATCACTTAAAACTGGATGAACCAGAAACATGGATTTTTCCAGATAAGAAGGTTGCCACATTACATCATTCTGATGATTTTTTTTTAAATAATTTATCAAGTTTTGATTCTCATCTAATGATGGTATACTTAGGGAACTATTGCTATCAAAATAGTTTGCCTCCTGAAGTTTATTTTTACAAGATAAAATAATTTGATTATTGTCTATTGGTAATGTACTTAAAGTACTGCTAAAACTAAATTCATTTGCCTCCTGAACTTTATCTTTACAACATAAAATAATTTGACTGTTATCTGCTGGTGCTGTGCTTAGAGAACTACTAAAATCAAATTCTTGTATCTTCTTGTTACAAGATAAAATATCCTGATTACTATCTACTGGTACTGTACTTAAGGTACTACTGCTACTAAATTCTTTTGTCTTCTGTAGTTTATTTGTACAGTATAAGATATTTTGATTATTATCTACAGGTGATGTGCTTAGAGAACTCCTACTACCAAATTCTTTTATCTCCTGAGGTTTATTTTTATGAAATAATACATTATAATTACTATTTACCAGTACTGTACTTCCGGTACAGCTACTATTAAATTCCTTTGTCTCCTGAAGTTTATATTTAGGAGATAAGATATTTTGATTATCTACTGGTACAGTAATTTGTGACCTATTGCTATCAGTGTTGTTTGTCTCCTGAAGTTTATTTTTATAGGATAAAACACTTGGAATATTATTTATTGAAAGTGAACTTAGAGGACTATTACTACTACTATCTTTTGCCTTCTGAAGTTTCATATGAGATGAGTCATTTATTTTATTTTTTATTATAGTATCATTGTAATCTCTTCCATATGGTGCCAAATTATTCCTATTAGTAGTTTTATAAACATAGCTAAATGATGATAATGAAGCATCACTCCAAGATTCATTGACAGTTCTTTCCATTTCTAGTGAGAAACCATTACCGGTATACGGTTCTACTGATACTTTATTAGCTTCAGTTTTAAAAGGTGAAATTGTTTGTGGAAATTGATCCAAAGTGTTTTCATTTATAACATCAACACAATCTTCATTTTGCAATGTTCGATTCCTAAATTCTAAGATGTCTTCTTTCCTAACCAAATTAGTCTCAAATGGTAAATTATTAAAGCGTTCATTATTATTCATTTGAACTGAATCTATACCTTCAACATAAGTTTGCTTTTCATTACAAGAAAAACTAAGCTTTTTATTGAGCTTATGTTTACTATACTTGACAATATTCTTGTTTGATGTTTCTTCCTCACTGAAAAATGGCTCAGCATTATCGTTTCCATCAAATACTGTTTCAGCTAGTTTCTTTTCAGATGGATTCTCAGTATTTGAATAAGAAAGTGAGACAGAAACGCGAGACCTTTTACTAAACGGCTGTGTAAATTCTTTTAATTCATTGTCTTCTAATGCTTGAGTATATTTGTTCATTTCTGGCAATGAATCATTCCAATCAATAGTCTTATGAGAATCATCAGTATCTTCATTATTAACTACAACCCATTTTTTCTGAAGACTAGGAAATTTCTCATTTTTATTGAATGAAGTATTTTCTGACATTGATTTGTTAGTAGAATAGATGGACTCTAGAGGGATATTAGAATCTTCATCAAATGAAGAACTAGAAAATTCACTGAACGATGCTGATTTGTTTCTAAAAAAAGATGATTTGTTTCTTTCAACTGTTGTTAACCGATGTTTTACTGGCATATTATTGCAATGTTCTAACACCTTTATTGAACTTGATTTGGCTAATGATACTTTATAGTTAGAATTTCCTTTATTTATTTTGGATTTATATTTGTCTTCCAATGTATTATTTTCATAATCTGTGCAAAGAGTATCATTACTAGTAATATTAGTTAGACTACTAGTACTCTGATCATCTATTATTGATTGGGGACATTCTGCCTTTAAACTTTCATGAGAATGCATTGGACTTTCAACCTGTTTAACTTCAACATTACAATGCTTTGGCAGCACTGAAAGTACAGAAGATGAAATACATTCTTCTATTTGAAAAGAACCAAATGAATGAGAATGTTCTGATACATTTGATGTATTTTGCTGACCAATTAATAACTGTGAGATTTCAGATGCTGAATCAATTACAACTGGTTCCCTGAGATTTGAATACTTTAATTGTCTTTTGTATTTATTATAAGCTTCAGATTTACAATTATCTTCTTTTTTATTGCTTGTTAATCCTTGACAGTTCTGAAATTTCTCAGAGTTACACTTCAAAGGGCTAGATGGGTAAATGCATTCATTCACGGAAACTTTACTTTGCTTGTCAAAGCTTTTTTCTAGACTATCCAATTGTGACAAAGCATAACTGTTAGTATCATTTCCATTGTCCTTTTGCTGCGGATAAACTGAAGCTGGATCAATTTTATTTAATACATCTGGATTACTATTTTGTTTCTTGATTAACTTAAGGTTACACTTTGACATCATTCCTGGAAGACTCTGTTGTTTAATAATTTTAATATGTTTCTGATTTTCATTTATGATTGATATTTCAGATATGCTTTGTTGAGGAAATTTATTTTGTAATTCTTCATTGAGATTTGTATTGTTATAACTTGAACATTCTTTTGCGGAAAATGAAGAATTTAAGGAAACAATTTCCACTCTTATATCTGTATTACTACTACTATTTTCAGTTATTGAACAGTTTTTTGCAACATTGTTTCTTTTGCATGCATCATCACTTGACATTTTTTCGCTACAAGCATAGTTTTTATGTTCATTAAGATTTTGATTTAATTCAACATCAACATTTTCATGAATAGTGAAGGAATCAGTAGATATTAAAGAAAGAAGAGAATCAGAATTAGAAATATTATCTTGATTATCTTTGTTAATTAAGCATAAACTAGAAATTTCTTTGCATGTTGTTTGAACAGCATTATCTTTTTCTAAAGAAGCTTCATTTTTCAAACATGAATTTTTTCCAATATCAGAAGTGACAAGGTTTGTGTTTGATGAGTATTGAATGGAACAATTACTTGAGCATAAATATGATTCCGTACTGGCTTCACGTTTTGCTTCTTGATTTACTTCTTCATTAGGAAATGTGGTTGTATACATACATTCAATAAATTTTGCATGGGGTGGAGTCATAATATGACTCATATTTTTATTGATTATTTCTAAATTATCAGAGTTAATTTCATTTGAAATCTGTTGGTGATTATAAAGGCTATTTTGTAAATTAGAATAAACTAATTGGCTTTCATTTTCTTGACTTTTTTGTTTAGAACCACATGGAGGTAAGTTTGCATATTGCTCAAATATTTCTTCTATTTTTTCTCGTTTGTCTATTTCACTAGAATGTGGAAGTTGTAAATGTGAATTAATTGAAACAGGCANCATATGGAAATCTCTGTTTTTTCCCATTGGCAACATATCATTTGGATTTAGATAGCATTGCAAGTGTGATACATTATTAACTAAATAAGGTTCTTTAATTGCCTCTATTTTTCTCTGACAAGCTTCCTTTTTAAACAAATGAGAAGGAATTTGTCGCCGTCTCCTAGGCTGCAAAGACTGTAAATTTGCCCACTCACCATTTTTCAATGTAAATATTGGAGGAGGAGTTTTAATTTGTTTTGGTGAATTGCTCACCAAAGAAATATTTTCAGAACTTAGGGTTTCAGATCTGGGAGTAATTTTTATTTCACTGTACTTGAGATTTATTTCATTTTGATTATAACGTGGCTGCAAAGTTCCTTGGTTTTTGTAATCATTCAGTTTTTCTGCAACCAATTCAATGAACTTTTTTCTTTCAATTGCCGTCATTTTAGAATTAGCAGGATTCCTACAATTATTGTGAAAGGCATCCTCAGAATTCTTAAAATTCCTTTTACTTTTATCTTCTATTTTCTCTACAGATGAACGTTTAATAACAAAATTGGTATTCTCAATCTTATAAATTGGATTATCATTAGCTAAGGTATTTGTATTATTTGTTTCTATTTTAGGATTTGAAGGCTTTGGAAAAGTTTGTTCCGACTTGATGATTTTTTCAGCGGGTATATTTTTATGCTCTGCATTATTTCTTTTCATTGAAATGATCGATTTGGGTATAGGTAATTTACTATTGCGAAATGATTTTGTAGAACTGCAGTAAAGGTAAGTACTGTTATCCCTTATATTTTTAATAAGGGATTGTGAATCAAATTCTTGAGGCAATAGGATGGAATTCTCTTTACTGTCAAAACTTATCATTGAAGGCAGCTTTTCAATATTAAAATCTGTATCATTAACAAGCAAATGTGATTGATCTGAGCATACTGAAAAGAACAAGTTGTTTTCATTAGCTAAATTTTCCATTGGTTTAGCCTTTATATCGTCTTCAAGTTGTGCAGAATATTGACTGTATTCATTTTCAACATATATTTCCTTATTTTCCACTTGTTTTAGAATTTGTTTGTTCTCAGACAAATTTGGCTGATTTTGGGAATATGTAGATATACTTTTACTAAGCTTTGAAATATCTTGATCATTCTCAGATATTGTTTGTGATTCAACTTGGCAATATATTTGCTGGTTTTCAAATATTTGTTGAATTTCAACATCAGGAGACAACTGGAAACCTTTAACCTGAGGTAGTCCTTTATTTCTATCTTGAAAACATATATTGTTATACTCGGCTTCAGGTGACAGAGATTTAATCCCAATTCTATTTTTAAATATTTGATTATTTCTACTTTGAGATAAAATTTGATTATTTCCTGTCAGACATATTTGATTTATACCAGAATTAAATGAAGTTTCCATAATGATACTTTGAAGAGATGTGTGCATATTTCCAGTTCCAGAAAATATTTCAGAAATTCCAGTTTGAGGTGTTTTTCTATTTTCATCCTGAGTAGATGTTTGCTTATTTATGACTGAAGGTATTGGCATAATTCTAGTTGATAGTGTTGGACAATTCCCAATTGGAGGAGATATTTGTCTATTTTTATCCTGAGGAGAGATTGTCCTATTTCTAAATGGAGAAACTGATTGTCTATTCCTTACTGGAGAAACTTGCCTATCTTTAGCTAGAGATATTTTCCTATTTTTATCTCGAGGCATTTGCTTATTTCCTACTGAATTTATTTGTCCATATCTACAGGTAGATGGATATGTTTGTTTATTTCTTTCTGGAGGAGATATTTGCATATTTATAGACGGAGAAATTTGTCTATTTCCAGTTTGAGGAGGTATTTTTCTATTTCTATCAGGGAATGTTGGTATATTCTCTATTGGAGCTGTTTGTCCAATTTGACTTTGAAGTGATATTTTTCTATCTAGAGAAGATGTCTGTATATTTCTAAATGAAAATGTTTCCCCATATCCAATTTCAGGAGCTATTTGCTTATTTACATCAGGGTAAGATGTTTGCTTATATTCTAATGGTATCATATGGTCATTTATATCTGGAGATATATGGCTATTTCTAGTTGGAGATGTTTGTTGATTTCTTTTTGGAGATATTTTCCCATTTCCATTTGAAGGAGATGTTGTCCTACTTGTAAATGGAGAAATATTTTTATTGCCAGGTTGAGGAGAAATGTTCCTATTTTCAATTAGAAATGTTTTACTACTATGAGCTGGAGATAGTTGCCTATTTCCAGAAGGAGACATTTGTCTATTTCTAGATGGAGATGTCTGCCTATCAGTACGTATACAAACTTTCTGTCTATTTTCTACTTGAGGTGTTTGTTTAATTCTAGCTGGAATAAAGGTTTGCCTATTTCTGGATGGAATAGATGTTTGTTTATTTCTAGATGGAGATGCTAACCTATTTACAATCTGGGATGTTTGTCTAGTTTTAGCTGGAGTTGATTTCTTATTTCCATCTGAAGAAGATATTTGCATATCTTTATCTGGAAAACATTTTTGATTATTTTCATCTTGAATTGTTTTCATATCCACATTTGAAAAAGATATTTGACTATTTCCATCTGGAGATGTTTTAATATCTGTGGAAAAAACTTTTTTATTTCCATCTGGCTGAGATATTTGTCCATTTACATCTGGAGATGTTTGTCTATTTCTCAACTTACATACTGATTGAGAGGTTTGGTAAATTTTAGTTTCAGATGATGGAATTCTAGATTGAGAATGACTGTTTTTTAAATCAGTAGATTCTTTATTGATAGACTGAGAAGATGCTTGATTATTTATAACTTCCAAAGAAGATTGATTAGAATCAGATTTAGAAGAATAAATTTGCACCTTTTGAGATTCAGGTACCTTAATATTTTTAGATTGAAGAGGTTTTTGCTTACTTTTAGATGATGGAGATTCATACTTATTTCCATATTGAGAAATATTTTCTTCTCTAGACAAAAGTGAGGCCTGGTTGACAGAATGCTGAGTAGCCGTTTGTATGCTTTTGGCTAGAGGAACTTTTTGTTTATTTTCAAGTTCAGGTGTTGGCACCATACTTCTAGATTGATGATATATCTGCTTTTTAGAATTTGGACAAGTTGACTTATTTTTGCAATGGGAGAATGTTTCTTTATTTCTAGAAGAAATTGGACTACTTTTAGATTCATATGGCTGTCGTCTAGAATCAGGAGAATTTCCTGCATTTAAAATAGATGTTTGCCCATATTTTGGCATAGAAGAGTTCTGACTATTTATAGACTGTGGCAATTGATCCACAGCTTCATGAGCCAACTGTGCTATTGATTTCTGGTGAGATACTGGTGTATTTATGGACTCAAGAGAGTCATATACATTAATTGATGCATCAATTTTGGCATTACAATTCATAAAACATGTTTTTCTATCTAGAGACTCTGGAGATGAAAGATAATTTTTTGATTGAAGAGATATTTGATTGTTAAAAGAATGATAACTTGTTTCTTGGTTACTAGGTTGAGATGATTGACTTAAAGTAGAACAAAATGCTGGAATACTTTTACACTTGGAAGATATTAAATTATTTTTTCGTTGATTAGAAAATACATATTGGTTTTCAGAAGAAATATTTGTCAGTTTTGGTTGACTGCTAGGAATTATTTTAGTATGGAGATATTTAGTTTCACAAAGTTTTAAAGGTTTGAATGATTTTGCTATGTCAAGAAGACATTGATTTTGATCTTTTACTTGTGAGGAAATTGAACAATTATTCGTGATACTTGAAAATGGGGATTTTTCACTCATCGCCTTTGAATATTTTGAAGCAGCTCTTACGTCCGAAAAATTCTTAATAGGTGTTTTATGGAATATATGAGATAATAAAGTAGACGTCAAGTTGTTTTCAACTGTATTTTTCTTTTCATCACCATTTCCCTCCTTCTTAAACATTGACAAATCTTCTACAGTATTGGATGAAGGTGAAAAGCCATTATCCATTTTTTGAGATGTCAAATCAGGGCAATCTATAAATTCTTGGGATGATTTAAAATTCAGTGACATTTCAAAGACATCAGACACTGATGGACTATCTATAGACAAGTCAATATTTTGCTGAGACTTTGTTGACCTTAATTCTGAAATATTTTGAGCTGTTCGAGACTGATTTTGTGATCTTTTTATAATAATTGGAGTAATAAATTTGTCCTCTTTATCACCTTGTTTTGAGGAATTATAACATTGTTTATGAGATAATGAATTTTTAATATTTTTTTCATTTGTACTTTCATCAGATTTAGTACTCATAGGGTTTGATATAGTTGAATTTGAGCATGTCTGTGTATCCCTTGTCAAAAGTTTTGATAAAGAGGAAGCTGAGCAAAGTTTCTTGTCCACAGTTCCTAGCTTGCCCAATTCAGAATTTGAGATTGAGGTATTTTCGATTTCTTTTGAAAAAATGTTTTCTTTTTGATTTTTTAAAGTTACTGCAAGGGGACAATTGACATCAACATCTACAGAAGAGTCGTGTTCATTGCAAGAAATGGATTTCCCTACTGTTGAACATAGTACTGCGTTATTTTTGTCGAGCTAAATTAAAATACAATTTTAAAAAATTACATTACTATAAATGATATAAGTAAAAAAAAAATAGCTTGAGAAATAATATTATGCTATATAAATGTACAATAATCACAATTTTATAAGGTATTAAAGGTAATTTTTGGCTATTAAAATAAGCTTTTTATTTCATCATTGGATGATAAACGTTTTTACAGAATGTTAAAATTTGAACACTGTTAAAGGATCAGCACTTTTTGTCAATTTCAAATAAAAAGAATGGATGATATACAAAAACTGTATATGAGTTATATTGACATCACCTATATTTAATGCATTAATATACAAGTCATTTCTACTTTTGTGCATTGACTACAGAATATATGTGTATAGACGATTTTTTATTTACAAGAATTTGTTTTACACGTTTTGGAAATAACACAATTTAAGAATTATTACCACTTTTCGAATTAACCAGTCAATTATTTGAAATAACACGGTTTACAAAAAAAAATGTATATACTTAATTTAGAATAAAAATAAGACAATAAAAGCTATCAAAATAAAAAAGTAATGAATCTTCTATGCTTTTGTTAATGTTACGATAGTCTGAGAGAAATTAATTTGTTTATTTCAAATTGATTCAAATTCTTTATGGGAACATTTTCCTATGAATAAATGTTATTCCTATTGACCTAAATCCAAATCCATCCTCCACCTGTACCCATATCTATAGGTACAATTTTTCACAAATTAATATAACAAAGGTTAACTAATCTCATACACTGTTTCTTGTAGTTAAAACATACAAGCGGCAGTGTATGAGATTGCTCAACATTTATAGCCTGTACTTGCTAGACGAAGCATCATAACAAAGGTTAATACTAGTGATTAAAATAAAAAAAAATGTTGCTTTTGTTTTCGACATGTCTCCTAACCCTTAGCATTTCCATTATTTCCTATGGAAAATTTATGTAGAATTTACACATTTGTGATTTATATGCTAATTTCCAAGAACAGAACCCCAGTGTAAATCAAGAATTATCTGTATAATTCTCTTAGGTAATATTTTTATAATGGTGTCTTAACAAACTGCCTGTGTGACACGTACATCGTTAAAATTAATTGTTGTTTAAGTATTTCTTAGTTTGATAAAATTTTTCTCTTTCTTTCAACTTTTTGATTATTATTGGGACATGACTTGGATGTTCGTATATCAACAATTGTATACCTTATAGTTATATAAAAAGATGATTTGTTATGTGAATGTTGCGGTGCGAGTGCCTTACTATTGTTCGAGTTGGGATCACGTTAACTTCGTTCCTTTTCAATATATAACACCCCATAACATTTCTGTCGGTTTAGGATTAAAAAAATACTCCTCCAGCTTTCTACATGGAATTAGATATTCGAACAGAAGACTAGATATTGATTGTGAAGTATCATTCAGGCTGATCAATTCGAAAATCTATAAACACTTTGATCTGAAAAGAGGCTCGAAATCAAGAAAGAAGAATAAAATACCGCATTCAATTAATAGGATTGAAGCTATAATTTCTACAAAAAGAAAGTCTCTATCAAATTCTTATCATAATTATGCAGTTAATAATCCATCGAATAATTTAATTAAAATTAAAACTAACTACATACCTTATTTATTCCCTAGGATCATGTTCACAAATATGAGATCATTGATAGGAAAATACGATGAACTTCAATTTTACATGGGAGTTAAATAACGTTGATATCACCGTGATTACTGAAACTTTGTTGACAGAGGAAAACATGGATTCGGTTGATTTTAATGGATTCTCTATGTTCCACAGGATAAGAAAAAGAGTTGACAAAAAAAAGGTGGTGGGCTATCATTATTTGTGAAGAAATCCCTTTTAGTTTTGTCAGTTGAATACTCCATAAATGATAATATAGAAGTGATCGCAGTTATGTTCAGAGACTCCTACTTATCGAGGCAAGTACCATGGTCGGCGTTAATTGCGGTTTATTACCCACCTAAGGATACTTAAAAAGATGATGTATTAAATTATATATCAACTTAAATAGACAGGTTAATAATGAAAAATCAACAAGCATCGATCCTAGTTCTGGGTGATTTTAATGACCTTCCAACGAAATCTATCACAAATAATAGATCTTTTCATCAGTTGATATCACAACCAACTAGAGGTGAGAATATTTTAGACAAATGCTTAAGAAAGCTTAATTATAAAATTGATATACAAGCACCGATTCCAGGTCAGATCACAATTTAATTCTGATGACCCCTAATCAGATTGATAACCTTTTTAAATTAAAAAATACTATAACTTACGACTATAAACCTAAAAGTCAATCAAATCACAACGAAGTTGGTAAACGTATCTCGGAATTTAATTGGTCAATGATTTACTAAATTATTAAATAGCACTGTATGAATCTAACAGTATGTGTGTATGTATATATATGTATGTATGTATGTGTATATTGTATGTATATGTACGGTGTATGTGTATTATAACGATAAAGAAATAGTTTTATATTTTAACTTTAGTTACTATCAAATAATAACAATACCAGCTTGTTATTATATCAATCCTGTTTGCTGC
>PXIH01S0010857.1:0-10618 GCA_003024985.2 Euperipatoides rowelli | reverse complement strand
ATTTTCTTGATATTTCTTGTAGACATTTTCGTTTTTTTTCTTTCTTGTGAAGTATTCACATTTAAAATAACTGTGTTCTGTGTCTCCATCACTTCGGAAATTAAACTAAAAATAGTTAAAAGCATTCTGGATTTAATTTGTCAATAAAGCTTTGTATTTGGCCAAAGATTGGCACACAACATTATTTACTTACGGTATAAACATGTACACAATGTCATTTTATATTCTCCAAATGAAAACTAATAAAAAAAAATAAAAAAAAACTTTAAAAGCCAGCTTTGTTTCAAATTATACTCAGTCCAATAAACATTTACAGATAAGGCTCTCAATAAGCCGAATTCAGTCAGACAGAACTACCATATAATCCCCATGGCTTAAAACTTAAAAATAACAAAATTTTACATTAATTTTTTTTTCTTCAGAAAATATGTCTAGACTAATAATTAGATATAAATCCAACATTTTTTTTTTAGTCTGAAGACTAAATATTCTAAAGTATATGCTGATAATCCCTAACCGCCATTAATGGAAACATTTATTTTTACGATACCGTAGTTTATTTTCTTATCGGCATAACATTGTTTAAAGAATCCAAAATAGATAAAAAAAAAATATATTAACTTAAGCTATTAGGTTTAAATAAATTCAAGTATTTAAATTCTTTCGTTAAAAATGTAGAAAATAGAACACATTCTTACAAGAGATTTTCATTATTCAGTAATCAAACGATTTACAAATTTAATCAAGCGGCTGAGTATCAACTTAATTTTACCCATACCTTGTAAAACCTGCCGTTTATGAACATTTATTGATTAACGGTTTGGACGATGGAAGTGGCATCAAAATATAAAAAAATTGATCAAAAAAGTATAGCCTATTGCACCTCTTCATTATCATAGGGTCGGGGCATAGTGAATTTCACACATAGTTGGAGTTAGGGTTCAGAGTAAGGGTAAAGTTAGGACTCTAAATAAAAAAAATAAGGCATCTGAGCCTATACACCATCTTAAGGTAAAAGGATAAATTAAGTTTGATACCCAGACACTTGTAAATTTAATCCCCCCCCCCCCCCTTTGTTGAATTTTCGGGTTAATAAGTGAATGCTATTCATACTTAGCCTAATTTATGTAATCAGCAATTTAAAGATTAAAATTCTAAATATGCAATGTGAAAGAATTAAAATGGACACATTTACGTGAATAATAAAAATTTGTAAACGGCGTAAAGAAAACTGTCAATGGGTTTGGGGGTCACACTTGCTGTCAGCTTTGCATCTCCATTTCATCCAAAAACGGCAAATAATGACCATTGATTGGTTAATAGTTGTATAGGTTATAAATGATCAAAATTGATCAACAAATGGTTTATTGCATCTCTTGATTATCATAGAGTTATGGCATAGTTGTTTATTACATAGTAGATGTTAGGGTTCAGGTTGTGATGATGGTTAGGTCAATAAATAAAAAAATATCACTGCTATCCATTTTAGTTAATATGGTTTGGGGATGAATGGAGATGTTAAGTTTGCTATTCAGATGCTGGTCATGCATCTATTGTCTCACTTAAAGAACTAATATCAATTTTTTAATTTAAAAAAAAAATGCAATTTCATATTGTTTTAATTTTTTTTTTTTCGCTTAAATTTTCAAGGTACGACTGCAATTCGCTACATTATGTACCAAATCAAAATGCTGTTTTACGTTAGTCTCATTGTCTAAACCAGGAGTTCCCAACTCCTTTCCTGCAGGCACGATGGCGCAGGTCGACCAATTTGTGTGCGCCCACCGCTGTTCGACCAAAAAAAGAAAGCTTGTCTGTGTTAACTTGGCGGCGCCCGGATACCATTGATTTAGATTGTGAGTGGTTAGGCAATCAATTTTAGGCAGTTGACATATTCTTGTAAATCGACCTCTTTAATTCCACCTTTTGTGCCAAGTTAACGCAGACAAACTTGAGTGATGTGCACACAAATTGAGTAGTGGTGGGGATAGTTAGAGAATTGTCTAAATACAGGCAATACAATCCAGATTCTACCACGTTTTTGACATCTGCACATATATTTTCGTCATTACGGAAAATATAGATGGTGACGCCGCCCTACTGGTACTTTAGAACGTGCTCTAGGGTACAAAAAGGTTGGGAACCCCTGATCTTAACAGTAACCAAAACTAAAATGTGATGGAAAGTGTAAAAAAAAATAACTTAAGGTGNGGGNGGNGGGGGGGGGGGGGGGGTATTACTTATAAAGTCAGAAGTTGCCTCTAAAAATATTCATAAAAAACATCTATTCCGTCTATTAATTTGAATTTTTTTTTTAATATACTGTATTTTGAAAATATTATTTGTAATTGAATTTTAGTGTTTGTAATCTAAATTAAAAATGACTTTATAGAAATAATTTAATTAGAGTAACAATAGATGCAGACAGTTGATCATATAATCAAATTTTGTTCATAAATTTATTTAACTTTTTTAATTCTTTCAACATCCACCTATAAATTCTAGTAACTTAATTAGATTTCAATTCAAAAGTTTCAACAATGTTAGTTAGTAGAAAGATCTTTTTTTATATACAGTATATAATCCTTTTACTTCAGGTTGAAGAATAAAAGCTGAATATAATTAATCTATTATGCACTGTAAATCCAACTTTATATTCTTATTTACAAATAAAAAGGAAAATTGTACATCTATGGTTTCATTATAATCACCATTCATAGACATGTTGGAATAATGGATAACTGTATAGTAATTAAAGTTAGGGCTGAGGCAAGGTGACAGATTGGATTATTTGGGAAGTTGCGTATTTTCATTTTAGTTTAATGGGTGTTTTATTTTTTTAATGTAAATATATTAAAGAATTTCCACTGCCATCTCTATTTAAATACAGAACCGATCTTAATACAGAATATCGCTTCCGTAGTCGACAACGAACTGTACTACGAACCGTAACAGTCACAAATCAAAAGAAATGACTAAACTGACCTCTCCTACTACCTAAACAACTTGAATGGATCACCAATATGGCACTGTCACTCATGTAGTAGACTACAAACTGTACCAAGAACTGTAACAACTGCAAAGTTCAAAAGAGAGGTCCTATCTAAGCATAATTCCCAAAATTAGCATTATTGAACCAAACATGCTATGGAACTGTCGCCCACAAAGTCGACTCGAACCGCAACCTGAACAGTAGGCCTAATAAGCCACTAAGCATAAGAAATAAACTAATTACCATCCTTTTGAGTGTACATTTCTCACTTTCAACAGCTCAGAGCAGAGCATAGTATAGAACTGCCGTCCAAGTCGTCTATGAACTATAGTATGAACTGTATCTGGAACAGTGATGATGAGAAATGCAACTAAAATGAGAAATGGGAGAATACAGTGAATATCTGTATGAAAAGTTCTTACAAATGGTACCTATTAAATATTCACCATATTCTAAAAAAAATAATTTACTAACTAAACTAACAGCTCTAAATAATAAAATAAAAATCCAATAAACTAACACCGATATTGTAAGGAGGCAATAAATTTATTTCAGAAACAAGAAAATATAATTTGTGAGCCTCATCATTCCTCTTTTAAGTCCACCTCACTGAATTTCTGTTCCCTTTTCTTTCTAGTATATTACCATACCCTTATATTAACTGTTTGAGTGGATTCTTCTATCCCTAATGGAAATAAATGACACCCTTTGACAAATGAGGGACCACACATTTCTTAGGAGATAATGCCCTCTATAGGCAAAAGTATGAAATAATCAAAATTAAATAATTTTTCATCTAATTTTTTTAAATATGGAAAATAGATTTAAATAACTCACATTTTAGGAAGAATTAAAACTTGGGTAAATACAAACATTATGTAGCAAAATGAGAAATATTATTTTAAACAATTACCTAACATTTAAGGTTACTAAATATTAGGAATAGATGAAAATAAAACAAATGGGGATGAAGAACCCTTTGGGATGGGGAAGGGGTATAAAGAACCTTAAAAATATTTTAGGACTATCAAATTTGGGAAATAAATTGAAGTATAAACATATTTGGTAGATTGGAAGAGTGAATTGAGTGAAGGATGGGAGGGGGAGAAGTTTCCTTTAGGGTTGGCAAAGTTTAGATATAATATTTAAAGCCAGGAGTATTTCACCTCTAGATTACCACATTTGGGCAAATATTATCTGTAGAAATAGGAAAGGTAAATCCAGATTGAAAAGTGTTGCATAATCCATGTTGCAGGTTGGATATTCTTACATACTCCATACACTAGGTGTGATATTCTTAATCTTATGTAATCAGTGTTATAAAATTAATATTCAAAAGTAATCATGTTGCAGGCTGGATATTATTAATTAATCCATTATACAAGATGAATATTCTTAAATAATCCATGTTGCCGATTAGATATTCTTACATAATCCATGCCACTTTGTTCATGCTACAGGATGTATATTCTCAAATAATCCAGACTAAATGTTGGATATTCTTATATAATAACTGCTACTGCTTGGGCATCTTTATATAATTTCATCCTGCAAGTCTTGATATTCCTACACAATTAATGCTACAGGTTTGATATTCTTACAGAATCCATGCTAGATAATCCGCTTACATTTGGATATTTTTACATAAGCTATGTTGCAAGTTGAATATTCTTACTTAATCCATACTCCAGATTGTAGTGTCTTAGTGTAAATAATCTAGGCTACATAATATATGATACAGACAGCATAATAATACATCATCCGATCTACAGTATCAAAAATTTTATATACAGTAATCCATTATTCCAGCTGAAAGTACATGGTTAAGTTGGAAATATTTACATAACCATGCCTTAGATGAGAAATTGTTACATAATTCATGCTACTATTTGCAAGATTTAACTCATTCACTGAAAGACACTTGCTTCATAATATCCTCACATTCACTTAAAAACCATAATTCTCCATGACTGAAAGTCAGACACTTGCTCCATAACAACCTCACATTCACTGAAAAAACATAATTCTCCACGATAAAGTCTGAAAGATACTTGCTTCATAACAATCTCTCATTCACTGAAAAATCATAATTATCCTTGACATTCTGAAAGGCACTTGCCTCAGAACAATCATAATTATAATTTTTCAGTGAATGTGAGACTATTATGAAGCTAGTGTCTTTTAGGCTTTCAGTCATAGGGAATTAGGATTTTTCAGTAAATGTCAGGATGAAGTTTAGTGTATTTCAGGCTTTGTCATGGAAAATTTGTTTTTCAGTGAATGTGAGGACCAGTCATATGATTAAAAGACACTTGCTTCATAACAACCTTACATTCCCTGTACAGTGGGATTTGTCAAACTTCAATTTTAAGAGCTGTTCAAGAAATAGGCTGAATCGATTGCATAAGAAATGTCATTACTTCTGTAACGGGCAATCTCCTAGTGAATTGACACTATATGTAAAAATGAAGATCAAGAAAGACTTTGTTTTTATTGTAATATCTCACAAAAGTGCAAAAATCTTGCGATGCCTGCCATACTTACTCTGCTGAACTGATCATCCATGGAATGTCCCGAAACTCTTTGCCTCAATACAAAAAATCATTTAAAAGAAATTGTTATAGGTAACAGTTTGTGGCTAAATGCAGATGAAAATATTAAGATTTTGTTTTTTTACAAGTGTATGCTGGGTAGCATTAATCGACACTATAATTGTCAGTATCCAAAATTATCTCTAGGCAGGAAAAAGCTTAGTGTGTCCTATAATTTCAAGAAATGGTTTCACCTTCACATTGAAGATTAATTGTTTGAGATTTCCTTAATATATCATTGCTTTTAACAGGTGGATTAGGTGGATAATGGGATGGCTACCATGATCCCCAGACAATACCCATCTAATGTCAACGAATGACATTAATATTGAAATAGTAATAAAAACTTTTTTGAGTTTACCTTTATTTTGCGCAAACTGTTCCTTTTAACTTTTTTAAAAAAAAAAGATTTTACGTAATGAGTGGACAACTTTATGAACATTTATAGGGTTAACAATACATGTTACTGTTACGTTTAAAAGGGTTAAATAATTAGTGTTCCAGGTGTATAATTTATGTTCCAGGTTGGAAAATGTTTCATTATCTATTATAATCAATTCTATAATAATATATTGAAGTGTTTTATAATTTATGTAAGTTTTTTGCATTATTTTTCCAACTTGGTAAACTGATATTAATACATCTACTAATAGACAATTCCTAGAAAGTGACTACTAGCTCCACAGATGGTATTTTATTGAATTAGACTATTCTTTTTTTTTCTTTTTTCTTCTCTTATACACCCCAAAGTGTTTTAAGATTCAGAATTTTATATTTGTTTTGCACTTTCTTAGTTCTATTGAAGCATGTTTAATTTATTGAGCTCTATTTTATTTGCGACATCTAAAGTCAACTAATTCCATTAGATTTATAAATATTTTTATTTCCGCCATTTATATCTCCAGTGGTAATTTAAAGAAACTTTCAATGACATTCTGATCTCTCTTTTTGTACGGTTATGTAGTAAACTTTTCTATGCCCTCAGGTTTATGACATCAAATTGCAAATTTGATTTGGGGTTGAATAAATATTGAAGTGTCAGAATTTGACATTCTACTACATCTCGGTATCGTATTCCCTCGTTAATAAAATAATGTGTAAAAGGGCAATACCAAAATTAAATAACGGATTAATATTCTGCTTAGTAACTGGAATTCAAAGATTTGCTGTGAAAATATTGTCATACAAAATTGACAAAATCTTTTTAAACGAGAATCTGATTATTCTTTGAGGTTTTATAATATTTTGATGTTTGAGGAGGGAGAAGAAGATTAAATTCAGTGTCTATGTAATCTAAAAGCTCTTGTTTTTTTAATTATTATTAGTAGGCTAGATTATTAAGTATTAATTATCTAAATCTAGGTTATCTAATGCAATCTGATCTAATTTCTCATTGCGCTAACAAAATTTATATCCATGATGTCATCAAAAGGATAAAATAGATAGATAGATATAGATAGGTAGATAGATAGATAGATAGATGATAGATAGATAGATAGATGGATATAGATATATAGTTAGAGAAATAGATAGATAGAGAGATATTGATAGATATATATATAGCTAGATATATACAAACTATATATATATATATATAGGTAGGTAGATATAGAGATAGATATACAGATATCTGTATGTATATATATATATATATATATATATATACTGTATATATATATTTGGATGTCTGTCTGTCTGTACATTATGCTCTCTAAAAAATCCTAAACCTTTGAACTGATCTGGACCAAATCTGGCATCGTTACTCTCAAGGATCCATCACAAAATATAGGCTATCATTAAACCTGAACCCACTACTGCACAGACAGTTTTTCTTATAAATTTGGGTTAAAGCAGTGAATCTTTTCACTTAGGATATTCTCAGAAACCCGGGCAATGCCGTGTACTTTAAGCTAGTATGAAATACAGTAAATATAACTTGGTATTTACTGCTTTGTTTTCGGATAATTTAATAAATATCTAACTTTTTATGACAATGGACTGTCTTTTAAAATCTAAAATGAAAAATTAATGTATAAATTAATATTGCCCATATTTTCTCAACTGGAAAAGTTTAGTTTGTTCTTTGAAATCACAAAATTAGCGTCAATTGATTATATTTGTTTAATTAATTCTATTTTTAATAAGCGAATAATCAATTACTGGTCTTTTAAACAACTATGCTAATGAGTGGGGCTGGAGCGCAAAGTCGGTGCTTACAGTCAAACCTGGAAAATATCTCTTTCCATATGATAAAAATTTTAACGTGATGTGTATTTTCCCTTTCTTCATGCTCTGAAAATTTACAAAATAAGAATGACCAATATACAAAAGGGAATCAACTGTCTGTTCAATATAAATGTGGAAAATGTTTTTTAAAATTTCTGCATTGTCGTTAAGGTTACCATATTTTTTACTTATTCGATAACTTAATTCTTGATCATTGGTTTTGTTGTTACAGTGATCTAAAATCTTTGGTTGTCAATGAGTGATAGTGAGACTGACCCTTCTAAGGCTAAAATAAAAAAAGAAATAAAAAATTATTATTTAAAACCCAAACAATTTGGCTGAAGAGAAACTCAAAGCAACATTAATTGAATCTATAAGCATTGATGATGTTCTATACATACTTGAAGTGATTATCCGACAGACAGTGATGAATCAGATGCAGATTTGCTAAATCTGACATGGTGTTGAATCAAACATTGATGTTAGCCTAGACTTAATTCATCCGATTAGGCTACTACAGTAAATTGGAATTCCTGTCATAAAAGATCTTGGCCAAATAAGCATTATGATTTCATTTGCTTTTTCGAAAAAAAAAATATCAGTTCAGACAGTTAAAATCCAATTGTTTATTTTTGACTGATATGTGCTGATATTCTGAGATATGATACAAACTATTATGTTGAACAAAGTTTACATTCTCAAATAAATAAATAAATGTTTAGTCCACTTTGAATTTTTCAGTTTTTATTATGATTATAATTTTTATTAGAGTTCCGTTTTTCCTTATCTTATTGCATCCTTTTATAATCTCTTTTGTCAAAATTTTCTATGACAAAAGGAGCGTCTTCTTATCTCTTGTATGTTATATTATGCATTCGTTTCTAATAAATAAAATGTTAAATGAAACTTACGTTGGACAAAATTTTCATTATCAAGTAAAGTAAATATTTTTCTAAGAATTTCTTATTTTTATTATGATTATAATTTTCATTATAGTTTCATTTTTCATTACCCTTGTATTGCATCCTTCATTCCTTTTATAATCTCTTGGCAAAATTTAGACGTCTTAACTGTTGCATGTTATATTTTATTGCACATTTATTTCTAATGAATGAACTCGAGGACTTTTATAGAGAATTTTTGTGACAGCAGTTTATAACTGGGATCTGTGTCACTTAGCATAGCCTACATTAAATAAAAATTTAGCAATATGATGCTGACTTGGATCCAGGATTGAGCCTAAATACTATAACACCTTGTATAATAAATAATATTAGACACAAATAAAATTATCATAATATATAACTATGTTTTATGTCGAGAAATAACTGCATAGCATATAGGATGAGTAATGAGAATACCCATGTTGAACGTATTAAGGATTCAAGGCATTCCAATTATTTCTCAATTGTTTATTCAACTAATAGTAAGTGCCTGTGTAATATTAGGGTAGGATCACACTAGCGCTTAAACGTCGTGTTTAAACGTTTCAGTTTAAGCGCCTGATTGAGAATACATCAGTTCATATGAGAGAGACCGCACAAGATGCTTGAGACGCCTCCCCAACGTCCAGATAAAAGTTGAATGAAACTGGCGTAGAAAAGTATTAAACAAGGGTAACCTTGTCAGGTTGAAAAGACGCTTTCTATCATGACAAGTGTGCCTTCATGAAGTATGGCACATTATATGTGGGGCAGCTTTTACTAATAAAAGCTGGCACATTTAAATAGCTGCAAAGTTGTGCATAATTCAACTAGGTAGAAGCAAAATGGCCATTCCATTCACTAATTTTTGACTAACATAAATAAATAAATAAAACCTTATATTTTCTAAAAAGGGTTCCACATGGTTTAAACATGGTGGAGGGGATGGCAAATAAAAATTAACCTCCCTTGGACTTGTTAAAAATCTTCATATAGATATTGAATTGTTCCTTATTTTAAAGTATGAAAGGGTAATGTCATTAGAATTCTGTATTATCTATTTCAGAATTGTATTTTTTTTTTTTTACTATGTTGGGAAAAATCAAATGTTTACAAATCACCAGTTTAGTCATTTTCTAAAAGATCAAAGCTTTCTTCTGTTCTAGGGGAGGGGAGAATAGTACTTGATGAATGTATAATCATGTTGAAATGAATAAATCTCTTTGTTGATTAAAGTTAAATAAATTCCATTCACTGTGAGAGCCTTTCTGGTTGATCCTTTTGATTGCTTTTATTCAATCTCGTGTTGTCTTCAAACAGGATTTGTTCTCCACACTACACTAAATCTAAAATAACATGCAACTTATTTCTCAAATCCTAAATGTCTTTAGAGTAATATAAATTTTAAAAACATCTCTTTTTTTAATATCCATCATGGGCGGATTAGTATTTTTGTTTTTATTATTTTATGTATAGAAAAATTGTTCGTAAAATTTAAACTAAAGAATATATTTACTATTACTAAAGGTATTTATAGATTAATGTAATTTTGGGGGTTATTAATGCTTGTTTTTTTTGGTTAATGTGTTTAATGATAATAATGAGTGATTGGAAGATTAGCATAGCAACAATAATGATTTGTGATGATCATTCTTATTTTAAGAGTTTTAATAGTTGCAACACATATTTACAGGTTCATAATTAATGTGTCAACTGTATAGATCAGGATTCTTAACCTTTTTTCGTTTACACCCACTTTTACATATTTTGCACATATTTCAATATGACACTGCCCACTTTGATTTCATGTCGGATTTGATAAGCTTATTTTTAGGGGGTTGACTGGATGTTTTGTTGATTTCATGTCAGATTTGATGAGCTTTTTT
>PXIH01S0010854.1:1540-16221 GCA_003024985.2 Euperipatoides rowelli | reverse complement strand
TTTTGCTTCAACATCTAATGTTTTAGATTATTTGTTTGTGTCTGCACAACTTATTGCTAATTCACAGTTTTCTATTATTCCAGTTGGTTTTTCTGTTCATGCTACCCTGATTTTTCAAATGGAGTGTATACAGGGAGATTCTATGCCACTTTTTGCACTACAGGTGCCTCACCCTTTTATTTCACCTTATTATTGTGTATAATTAGCCTTTTGTTTCTGATGTTTACATTCTGGTTATTCTTTGATAACTTTGATTTTCAGAATTACTCGGTTTTAAAGAATGCTTTACAGCCTTAATATGTAGCACTGCTAGGGTGTATTTATAATGGGATTAGTGAACTTAAGAGCATGTTGGGTCAAATGCAGAATATTCAGCAACATATGTGCCCTTTTATAAGGTTTGTGTGGGAAAATACATGGATTTGTGCAGGGAGAAAAATGAAATGCAATATTTTATGTTAAGGAGGGACATCATTGCTTCTAGGGGTGAAATCTCATTGTTAATTATCTCTTGACTTTTTCGGAAGAATCCTGACCCTCCAGTATCTTATATGTATGATGGTAATAGCAACTTTACTGGGCTGGCTTTAGTTAAATATTCGTATGCCGTTTATTCTGACACTTATCAGTCGAATGCTGCATATAATGCTGACCTGGTTGTACTTGTCCATTTTCCGATTCATGCTGATTTAGGGGAAGAATACAATTTTATTATTTCTGAGGCTGACATGGCGTTGGAAATTTGCAGATAAATGATCATAGCTCCCCGGGGCCAGATATCATTTCCACACCTTTGCTTAAAATGTTTTCTAATGTCTTTATACCTAATTTGGTTGTGCTTTTAATGATTGGCTTGTTTCTCCGTATATGTACTCCCAGTTGATTCACTCTTACCTAGTTCTTCACAGGAAGAAGAACTTGGAATTGGGTAGCCCACTTACTATTAAAAATGTTAGACCTATTAATATTACAGTGTATTGATACAAAAATCTTTGCAAGAATCTTGAATAACAGATTGTGCACAGTCATGGATTCTGTGGTTGTACCTGTTCACTTTGCCATCAGGGGTAGGACTATACACGTTCCTATTTGTATTTTGAAACAGGTAATACAAATTGCTAGAAAAGATAAATTAAATGAGCTGGCAATTATATTTTTAGATGTGCAAAAAGCATTTGATTTTGTCAATGACCACTATTTGGCTGCTCACATTTTGCACATTTTGCGTCATGTTGGTACTTCTAGTCTTTCTAGGGGATTACTCAATTATGTATGTAATAAAACTGTGTTTATTAAAATTGTGGGTTAGGCATTTTTACAATTTTTCAGTTAGGAGGGGAATTACTCAGGGATCCCCCCCTGAGCACCAATCTTTTTGCTATCTATATCGATCAGTTAATTAGAGATCTGATTGCTATGAATGCTGGGATTTTTTTCCCTTCTCTCAATAAAGTCTTTTCTGTAATGACATTATGTAGATGAAATTGTTGTCATTGTGAGAGGAAGGTCTAATGTAAATAAAATTATGCATGTAGTTCAATCTTTTGCAGACCTTACCGGCTTTGTTTTTAATGTAGACAAAACATTTATCTGGTACTCAGTTGCTAATTGTTTGTTGGATGGCTATGGGAAGGGTGCTCTGGGGCATACCTGGGGATCCCTTATCCTTTTGTGGGTGATGATGTTAGGTTGAAGATTCAGGGTAATGTAGTGGATTATTTTCTTTATGTGGAAACTCAACTTGCTGGCAAGTATTTGTTCTTGTCCACCAGGGTCAGATAGTGAATGTTTATTTATTGACCAAGCTTTATTATTATGCTCCACACTTTGCATTTACAAAAACAAATATTAATAGGTTATATTCAATTTTGCACTCTATTTTGTGGGGCACTAAACTTATACCTATTTTTCATCTTTGGCTGTCCAGGCCTGTCAGACAGGGAAGGGGGGGGGGGGCTGGGGCTTCATGATGTTTCTTATTTGTTTGAAGTCATTAGGGCTAATTTATTTTTATCGTATTTAAAGTTTGCCCAGTCCCTGAATTTTCTTGAGAAAGTTGAGCCGATGGATACTCCACCGCCTCTTTTTATCGAACCTGCTTCCCTCACAGTACTAAGGGTTAGATTTTGTGATTTGGCAGATACATTTAATTTTGAATATGGTGAGAAATTTTGCTATAAAGCATATATCGCTCTCATTCATGATGATTACAGGCTTTGATCTTGCCTATTTATAGGGTTTTTAGGGATTATGTGGGGCCCAACCTCTATGATTTTGCCTTCAGGCTTTGTAATGGGTTCATCTTTATGAGGGATTTATTGATAGCCTGATACAATTTTCATGTACAGGATCAATGCACGTTTTGTGATTATCCTGAAACCATTTTTCATTTGTTGTTTGAGTGCCAGCATTTTGCGGATCTTCGCAATCCTGTTACTCAATACACGCATATTAATTTTACTTAGAATTCTGTCTATGATTTGCTTGTACATTTTGTGCAGCAGAAGGGTGTACTGCACTTTATTTTTCTTTATATGTTTTGTGTATGGAAAATCATAAATTTTAGGAATTTTCAGGATATTCCCTTAAGGCCATGGCAGTATTTTCAGTTGAAGGTGGCACAACTTGTACGTCATGATTTTAAGTTTTTGCACTCCTATGTATTTGGGGTAAAATGGAAGAATGGGGTATTATTTAATTATTTTCAATTATTTGTAGCCGGTGTGCTATATCTGTGATTTTTGGGCTGTATGGGACTTTGTCATGTAATTATGTATTGTTAGCCCATTGTGCCTAGACTTATGTTTGGATTTTAATGGTCTTTGTATAGCCATGGAGATTAATTATGACCACTTTTGTTATAGGCTGTCATGTTATTTAGTATAATAAAGTTTTAAAGGCATTCCCCTTTTAAAAAAAACCCTCTAACACCCCTAATTGGGAACCTTTTCCCCAAGATCTTTTCATGTACCCCATTCATTTCCTTATACTTCAACACCTTTCCATCCCCAACATCCCATACATATGACTTCTCCCAATTAATCTCAGAACCAGCCATACATTTAAACTCATTTAATACCTTATAGACCTCCCCCAACTGTCTTTTGTTAGGAACAAATATTGTGACATCATCAATAAATAAAATCATTCTAATATTCTTCAGTCTTCCATGTGCCAAACCCCATTATTAACACTATTAATCGTATGGAAAAGTTCAATCAAGTACAAAGAATACAATGTTGGCACCAAGGGCGATTCTTGTAGCATCACCCATCTTATCAAATTGTATATATATTTTATTGTTCATGAATGCCCCCATTTTATTAGATATATCTATTAAAATTTAGTTATTTTATTGATCCCTAAATATTTTAAAATAATATGAAATATTCTCCATGTTACAAGCTCCCATCATATCCACCCTCATAATATGCCCATACCTATCTTATTATTTCCAACATTATTAAAGCCTAGATGCATGTGCAATAACGCTCTACATTTGTTCTATTTTTAGTGCCAAATACAGTATCTGGCAAAAGTGTATCAACCTTCACCCATATTCTCTGTAGTATCATTTTCTGCAGATATTTATCATCAGAATTACTTAGAGCAATAGGCCTAAAATTAATCTATCCATACCATAATCCCCAAATAATAGCTTTTTCAGTATAATATTAATAAATGTCTGTTTATATTCAGATAACCCTCTCCACTTAGACCCCCATTTAAGTAGTAGTTAAAAACATCCACAATTAGCTTCTTAATATTAATACCCATTCTATTGTATGCATCATATGTCAGACCATCAGGCACATGAACTACATTCCTTCTAGTTGCCTTCATTACATACAATAATTCCTTCATCCTAAAGTCATCATTCAGCCCTCCTCCCCCTCCACCACATCAATATTATTTTCTTGATACATAAAATTTGTATTTAATTCTTAAATCAAAATTATTATATTCAATTCATCCCTCTTATCATAAAATGCTTTTTCCATATTCCCTATAAAATCATTTTGAACAGTTCTAACAATATCAATATTTGACTTATCATCATGTCATTATACCTAATAGAATGTACATTAGAAGCCTTTTTTCTAGCTTTTAATAAAGAAATTAATTTCCATTTCGGCAACCTAGCTGTGTTAACAATATCTTCCCTAAACCTATTTAGCATTCTCTTATTTAGAGTCTGCATCAAATATTCCAGTCTGTGTTGCAATCCCAATGTCACAGCATTATCATTATCAATGTCATTTACTTGATCATTCAATATTCCTTTTATTCTCTCAATCTCACTTGATATCTTCTTCTTTTTATCTATATTATTGTTCACTCCAATTTCATATATACATTTTTTAATTAACTGCCATTTAATATTAGATTAAACCAATCATTGTTTATCACATCATTTATCTCATTATCATTTTTAATATCAAAAGTTGTCTTAACAGACCATACTGGAACTAATCCCACTGTATAAAACAATTCACTTACCTTTGCATTTCTATATATATTAAAAATCAATACTACATGGTCAGAGTATGATATTATCCCATACATTAAAGTGTAATAGTCACCATCTGACCTGGTTATCATTATGCAATCAAACCTATTTGCGGATCGCCAATCTCTCCTTGTAGGCACTCCTTCAATTTCACATTCTGTAGCTACATCAACCATATCAAAACAGTCCATATATTTATTCAAAACACCTTCCTTGGTATCATTGTTAATGTTCATATCACCAGACACTATTATCGGCATTACATTTTTTTAACTCAAAACCTTTACATCTTTCCATATCTTCTTCCTTTCCATTTCCACAGTAGGCATATCTACATTAACAATCATAATTGTATCACCAGATATCTCAATTTAATGTAGATAATCCTCTCATTTACCCAATTAGTTTCCAAGATTCCATGCACAATGGATTTTGTCACCAAAATAATAACCATACCAGAACGCCTAGCATTCACACAGTTCCCCATAATCAAGTAATTAGGCTTGAACACATTCCATATATAATCACTATCTTGCCTCCTTGTCTAGCTTCCTGCAACAAATAAACCATAGCTTTATATTTCAATAATATATTCAATTTTATCTTATTCTTATTTTTATCATTTAAACAATTGACAAATGTTTATAGCCCATTTATTAGCACTAGTTACGACCACCACCACCATTACGCATACCCTCTCCATCACCATTACCTTCATTTATATCACTTATCTCCATATTTCTTACCTTACTGTCCTTGCTATCATCACTACCACCTTTCCCATTTCCATTATCATTCACTTCCATTTTAGGCTGGTTATTTTCTTTTATGCCTCATTATAAATATAAATTTCGACTTGTCCAACACCGTCATTGTTTCCACATTAACATCATCCATTTCCATCTCACTCTTGTCACTATCCAAAACGTGATCAGCAGGTTCAATAGCAGCGTCTTGCCATAGTTGAAACATCGGGTCTACACATGCGCTACCATCAGTATCCATCAACGAGTTCAAAACCGACCCAGTCATATCCTTTATTTCCTCACTGTTTTATTCCTCTATATTTTCCTTCCCATAAGCATTATTATTACATCCTTTGTTGTGATTTCATTATTCTCGGTGCCGTAGTTAAATCCTTCCTAATTTCTATATTTCTGCCCTTCCTCACTATCATTATTAAAACTTGCTTTTTCCACCCTAGTCTTCGTTATCTCTGCATATGTCTTTCTCCCTTCACTACCTTTACAATTTTCATGCTCGCCTTCATATCTCTGCTTGCATGTATCACATCTTTTAACTGACACTCATAAGATTTCTGATTTATAACCTCGTTATTAATAAATAAATACATAGAATTTTATATTTTCTCTCAATCAACATTGCCAACTTGTTTTTGATATTGTTAAACCAATGTACATTAATTTGATCACAATCTGAGATCACATCAAAGAACATGGTAGAGAAATCAATTTTCTGATTTCTTTGCAATACACAGGGGTGGTCCAAAAAGATGTTACCACTTCTGTGGGGGTTGAGTTATTATGTTTCTTTTGAAAAACTCACATAGAAGTGGTAATATCTTTTTGGACCATCCTGTATATTGGCCAGTTATTTTTCTCAAGATAGTGTAGAATTATTTTTGAAGTCTATCCTATTGCAACACAATTTTAGTACCTTCACATAATACATTTTTTGTGGTTAAACAATTTTAAATACTTTATAAATAATACACCAGAAACAGGTTCCTAAGATGTTAACAAGGGCAGCGTACTTGAAAAAACCCAAAGCGAGCTGTTACAGCTAGGGAAAAAACCGTTTCTTAACTGCCCAAGCCGAGGCGCGAACCTGTACACCTCAGCATATGCCTTCGGTTCATCAAGCGGAGGAGAATCCGCTCGACCACGGAACCAAGACCTTCACATAATACATTATTTCTTTTAACATATAAACAGTTCATCTCATATTATATAGATATTTACAAGGAACAATATTATTGTCTTTTAGCCTCAGCTTAACTATTAAGACTATGATCAACACAGAATAATATTATGATCCTAAAACAGTCTTGTACTACCAATCTTTGGTTAATAAACATAAAATGAACAACTAAGGAGCCTTGACACCAAATTTCGGTTTCCTGAATTGACATCTATGAGAAACACCTCTCTCACAAACTTCTTAAAAAAAAAAAAGACACTGGGGTACCAAAATTCAAATCTCTGGCTAGAACTATATTCTTCTGCCTAGGAACCACCATATTAAACCTTATCACATAAAGTCTCTATTCATTAATGTATTATAATATAACCATAATAATTAATAATTGTTAGTGGTAACAAATTAAACAAACAGTTCAGTATTAAAAATAGTAATTGGCCCATTTCAGCCTAAAATCAATGATTATACCTCTTACAGAGACAGGAGCAAGAGCTTCAAAAATATGATACATATTAGAATAAGTCCAGTTCAATGCAGGAACCCCTTTTAAGTTTCACCTCTTGAATACAAAACATCCAACCAAGAATACCAATAATGATCAAAATTTCTTTATTTTAAGTCCATTATTTAGACCAGAGGTTCCCAAAATTATTTGGCCTCTGAAAAAACATTACTCAGTGCCCCCACCCCTGGAAATCTACCTTCTTTAAGTGACCAAACAGAAAGATGCAGTGATGTATTTATATTATTTTATGTATCTATATTTCTACCTATGTCCTACAACATAGTAAAGAAAGATGTTGTTGTAAATAAGACACCTTGAAGATTGAAATTATAAAATTATTTTTTAAAATAAACCATAGTAACATTTACATTACAGACAGAAAATTAAGATAATGAAATACAATATTAAAGTAAATATAACAAATAACATTAAAAAATCACCCTAATGAGAAGGATGAACCTGGTGTATAAGTTTATTCCTACACAATTTTTTTTTAAACTTAATTTGCCCGCCTAATGGCTGAGGCTGAAAAATCCAATATGTTATTTTACATTGTCTTACAGTATGTACATATTTACTTCCAAGGTTGACCGCCATCTTTAATTCCTTTGTATCTCAGGAAAGCAAGGTTCAATGCAACTGCTAACGGGATGAATAGAACCCTACTTTCCCAGTCTTTCAGAAAGAGAGTCATTTGGGATTTCAGGTTGGACAGCATGAGCCTTGAACCTGGCTCGTGCCGACACCAAGGAACTTAAGGCAGCCCAACTTATCCCACTGAGCCACCACCCCTTTGCATTCCTAAATGATTTTAGATAATTTATTAGGCCACCTGTTAGCAAAAATTTCATAAATCACTTAAATGTTCTTGAAAAAAAATAAACATAATAATTAAAGGGTTAGATCTCTCGGCAGGTGGCGGCGGACTTAACAACTGATTGTTATATTAACTTGCATTTTGTATGTTTATTTGGAAAATAAAGTAATCACTGATAAATATAAATTTAAGTTACACAATAGATGAAATAGGTAGGCCTACAAATATTTTTGAAAATTTTCTTCTCTTCTTTCTTCATGCATCCACTGTCCCCTAATTTTTATTCAACGCCTCCATCTCCTAATTGCACCCAAGGCTACTAATGCTCCCCTGGATCATTCTAGCATCCCCAAGGTGTTGTTTTCGCCCACTTTGGGATGTCATAATTTAACCCATGTAAATTAAATGACAAAAATTTTCAAGTATTCATTATTGGACAGTTAGTAGGGTTTGAAATGTAATAAAATGTGGCTCCAGCTGGATTGTTGTGCTAAGTTTGATTTTTTTTTTATTCTGTAGGTTTTGATATGTAGATTACAAATACCTTAGGTGCCATTTTTTTCTTACACATTTTTGAGGTGGTTTTCAACATGGCATCCAAGATGGCTGCCATTTACTGACTTCCTTAATAATTATGGCAATCGTGTCACACTATTGACCAGTATGCTAAATTATATGTTTTGTGGGTCAGGAAATACGAATTTACAATCAAAGTTGGCATATATTGAGTTCTTCAAGTGTTTAAAGTGATGTGATGCAAATAAAGCACAATAAATATGAATTACATTACATATATAGTCTTTTATTAATCAATTATACACAAACAAAAGTTTTAATAAAATAACATAAATAATTAAAGATATTGAACAAAATTATTAAAAGCAGCATTTGTATGTATATATGTTACATATCTTCTTCTGAACCACTATTGTTGCTGTGCTGATATTGATAGGCATTTACATTGTTACAGTCACTGCATTTGCAAAGGGCAGTGCAAACCAGAGAATTCTTTAAGCAAGAACATTTCCCAGCTACACATATTTTATTACATCCACATTTAACAAGTTCAATAACTCCTTTGGGCACAGGTTTCTCCAGACATTTGACGGGATAAATTGCTTCTTCATCATTTATTTCCCACTCATTACCAATAAGTGGGGGTATTGTTGGTTGAGGGTTTTTGAGCCTTTATGATGGTGCAAATTAATTTGGATCATAGAATATGTGGCTTCAGTGCTCCAAGAGTTGGTGGTAACTTCTCCCCTTCAAAACTTTTACTTCTGAATAGATGCCACCTTAACTCTCTAATGATTGAAAAAGTACTATCTTTCAAATAAGCCAAGTTGGTGAAATTTTTCAAACAAAGATAGATTGGATAATGGATCAACATTAAGTTCCCCAAGTTGTTGAAAAAATGTTATAATGGCATTATCACATTGAAGATTGAGGTACACTTTTATCCATTTCTCTTTTAAAATTCCTACAAATTTTACCCCCATTCTCCACCAGTTTAATATGCATGTAAACCTAGTAGACCTCTGGTTTTAGGAACACATATTGCAAGACACCTTTCATTAATATTAATCTTTCATTAATATTAATATTAATTTTCCTTTCATCTGTGCTATCTATACAGGAATATATATTGTATAATGAAATAAGTCATGAGCAAAACTAAATTAATTTCATTGTTTATTAGGTGACTTGAAACCAAGCCAATCAGCAATATGTAAAAACACATCAATCTCATAATTATCGTGATGGTTCACTATATCAAATACATGAAGAGGTATAATTGTGTCTGCTTTTTCATGTGTATGGCCAGTTAAATCTAAATGAAAAATATTCGTGTGGCTTCTGTATGCTTTACTGCCAAAAATAACAACAATTTTCTTCTCACTAGCAGCAAAAACCTGTAGTAATTTATTTACAGATACTCTGCCAATTGTGATTTCGTTTCATTGTGTGAAAGAAACATCTTCAATTATAACGTTATATTGGGACTATTTGTAACAGTAAATCTAAAGGTTCTGTCAGCCCCAATCATTTCTTACAAGTTTGTTCCTTCAATGACTTCTCAAGGTATTGGTCAAAAATTATTCTTCCTACAGTGTTTTTATTTGTCATTTTCATAATGGTCTTGGTGAAAACATTTGCAAAGTCTTCACAAGTTTACATGACAGGTGTTCTTTTTACTGATTGTACCTTTACCATTCCATCGATAATACACACTTTCTCTATGGAGAATTCATCAGGATTCTAATGACTCAGGTATGGAAGAATATTTATATTTCTCTATTTCTGCAATAAATGAACTTTTATCAGTTGGAATATGAAGATATCCATCAGAAGAAAATAATGATCTTGGTATTAGAGACAACTTATAGTTTCCAAATGCTTGTTTTAAGTTTGTAGACATTTGAGGTCTGGACTCCATAACAATAAAAAAAAAACAGCAAGAATTTGCCTATCTTCTCGAATTTTAACCACTTTATCACCAATATTAAATGTAGTCTTGTTGCACATATTGAATGTTTTTAATTTCATTTTCTTCATTGGGTGCTAAATGGACAATTTATCAGTGAAACATTCTAGTCCATCTCTTAAAAATTCTTCGAATTTTAATTTGCCTTTTTGGTCATGATTTAGAATATCATCCTTTCCAGATTCTGGAACCTTCATAGATGATGCAATAGTCATTAATGTGGTGTTATCTCAACAAAGGGTTACCTTCAAAATGATCACAAACACTCCCTTTGACAATGGCTGTATTGTAAAAAATTCTTAGCACCATGGAGGTATGAAGTTGATAGTGATTCCTGGGCTGTTTAGAGACTTCATTTGGACAGTACTTTTCAAAGAAATTTTAAACAATGCTGATATTTCTGGTTCACACAAGTAATCCCTTTCGGGAGCGCTTTCAATCTGAGTTAAACCAATAACTCCACCAATGTTCTTCAGGTCTTTGATTTTCTGTTCCAAGTTCTGGTCTGCAAATAGTTTTGTAAATGGCACATTGGATTTGGATATTGCAAAATTCCTTTCATCTGTGCTATCTATACAGGAATATATATTGTATAATGAAATAAGTCCTGAGCAAAATAATACTTGATTTTTTCCTCTAATGATGCGAGATGCAATTCCCAATCTCCCTGGTGAGTATCACGGATAAAACACAACAAAGAGCCAAATTGGTTCATATAATTTAGAAGGAACTATCTCATATCACCACTGCATTTTGTAATATGTGGAAGACAAACTTTCTCAACTGCTATATTGATCTCTTCAAACAAAGTTGTTGCTTCAGCTTCAAATTTGTGCAATTTCTCCCATAGTGACTTACATTTTTCTCGCAGGTAAATAATCTCCGTAGAATGAGGCAGTGCTTAAAAAAAAGCTCATAGCATGCCAAAATGATAGTCATGTGAAACTCTATGCCTCTAGTGTATTTCTTCCCTCCAAAAATTTGATGAATTGTTGCAGGAAAGTACAGACCAATTTTAGTACATATGATATCAAGGCCACTACCTTCGATTTACTTCCTAGTACATGGAGAGGCGTGAAATCTTCTCCCTTGGAGTAGCCACTTTTGATTGCCAGAAGACAATTGAATTTTCAAAGCACATTCATACAAGTCCATATCCATCATCATTAAGACTTTATATGCTAGTCCCTGAACTAAGGTTTCAATTTCTTTAGCCATGTACATAACTGTGTAAAGTGCATTACTATCCATGGTGGCAATCTAATTAATGGTGCCACTGCAGCACTATTTGTTTTCTTAATCTTCCTTCCATTCTATTGTATCTGAGGCAGAATATAATTTGATGAAGCCCATGTGGGCATGATATCCTTCTTGAGTTCAGATTTTTGTGTGACTTTATTTGCTTGTGACATGACTGAGACAGTTGTATTTGGAGATGAAACTTCCATACTTGTGTGAATGATTATGCCAACACGGTGTACGAAAAGAACCATGCTAAATCACTAACGTTGTACTTCTTGATAATATCAACATCACTGTCTAATGTAAAATTATTGAAAGTTATTGTGTTTACTGAAATATTTGGAACTGCTTTTTTATAACATTTGTACATTTGACACTATAGGTTTTGGGAGAATCATTAAAGGACCATTTATCTCTATTTTATCTTCATTCTCATTTTGTCTAATAACTAACAGGGTTCCATGTAGAGTTCTTTGACCATCAGGAGTATTTTCCTGGAATTCAATATTGTCTAATGCAAATGTTACATTGTCACCTTCTTTAATAAATGGTGGAATACAAAATCCTCCGGTTTGTGCTACTCGTTTAGAAACTGCTGACGCTATCCGCTTTCAAGTTGTACTGTGTCAACATAGCTGGACCCAACTTTCAACTGAGACATAGTATTACCAAATTATTTGCTTCTTGTTTTTTGTGAACAGCCAGGATAATCAACCAGATAAAAGTGTCTCAGTTTTATTTTGAAAACCTAATTCTGACTTTTGCTGATATGTTACTTGTCTGTCAGTCTTGAAGCTATTGATGAACTGCATTGACAGTATGCTTGACAAATGGTCAAGTTCAGAACTACATGTTTCTGCCTTTTGTTCTTGCTATAACCCATTTTATAAATGAATACAGTTTGAGAGGAGGTTCATAATCAGTCATCGAACCACTAAAGTTCCAATTATCGCAACAGCTAATTACCCTTCACAAAATGGTTGCTGTTTTTGAAAGGCATTTAATCTCTTTCTTTTCACTACTTGTACTTTCATGGAGATCTGTCAGTGTTTCTGACAATAACTGGTTGCTCACTATTTGTTCACTTTCAAATATGTGATGAGACTTGACAAATTATGCTTCAGGAATATGTGTGCTTATCAGATGTTTCAAGTGCTTCTTGTGTATTATGGTTTCCTTATCTATTCCATACTCAAAAAGTAATGTATTGTAATGTTCATTAACTACATTCATTGTAATAATTACTCCAGAAGACAAGGGACACTTAACATTGTTCACTATGTCAATATCAGCAATCAAGTAAGCACTACTATTAGGAACATCTTGCTTCTTGATCTTTCCTTTACAAATCCTTTCTTCACGGTGTAGACAAGCACAATGATATGCTATATCCAAAGACCTGCAATCAAGTGGTTCATTTATCACTGACAGCTCTGCTTGAATGTGATTTTTTTCAGTATTATTTTTAATGAATAGGAATGTCTCTCCCATATTTGTGGTAAATAAAAAATAATTTGCCCTACTTTGGTGTTGTACACTGAAATATACACCGGCCCTCTTTAACATGTTCAAGGTTTTGTGTAGATTTAGCACTTTCACTACCACCCATCTCTGATGAGGATGTTGAAGGATGACCTTTTTTTGCTGGCATGGGTGAAGATTCTTCAAACCTTTTTTCAGCTGTCTGGAGTTTTTGAACATCTACGATTTCTTTGTAGCAGGAACTGTGATACTGCGACAAAAGGTACTAATCTGATGAGAGTTTACTTATTCGTTCACAGAGTGGGGCCAACTTTGTTTCACCAAATTTTACTCGCTTTGTAGCATATTCGTTCAGTTTTTCAAGATTGTCTATACCGGTTTCTGACATAAATGTCCACCCTTCAAGTACACTAAACAATTCATTGTGTATTCACAAGTTTTAACAAAGTCACTAGTATGAGTAAGTATCTTCCAGGGAACACAAAGGTTTCACACCTGCAATGAAAGAGAAAACAATCATTATTAATAATCTGGTTATTAAATATATAAAGAAGTAATAAAACAAAGTATAAGAACTAAATAAACACCTATTTTGATTGTAAATTCGTATTTATTGAACCCAAAAACATATAATTTGACATACTGGTCAATGGTGTGCCACGATTGCCAGAAAATATTAAGGAAGTCAGTAAATGGCAGCCATCTTGGATGCCATGTTAAAAATCACCTCAAAAATGTCTAAGAAAGAAAATGACACATAAGATATTTGTAATCTCTATATTAAAATCTACAGAATACAAAAAAATATCAAACTTAGCACAACAAGCCCGCTGGAAAACATTTCAAACTCTTAAGTTCATTACAATGTATCAGAAAAAAAAAAAAAACTATTAAAACTCTTCACAGGAAACGAATTGCACTCCATTTTCACCTCATCAGGAGGCTTACTTGTTTAATATTATGTTTTTCCTGACCTAAGGGGATATTGACTGCATCTTCTCTCTGCTTTCAACATCATATTTTCCACCTTGTTCTTCATAACCTCCTTACTTATTATCTGAGTTTTGGTTAATAATTTCCAGATTAAATTTCTTTTTTCTTTACTACCATTATTACTTTTATTAGAGTAATTTACCTTAGCTTTTATAATGCAGACATTTACATCATCAAATATCATTTCAGCTTTATTTTTTGCTTCCCCTCCTCACTTTTTTTTCTTTTGTAGTAATCTATTCCCATGATAATCTTGAAATACACCAGTGTGTGTATTTTTAATACTAGATTATATCATTGACAAATCATCTGATTTACATTTAATATATAGTACATAAAAATAACTAGATTAATACTCAACAATCAACATACTATAATTTAATTTTAGAGATTCAAACATAGAAAATGCCTAAAGTAAGGCCATCTCTTACAGTGAATATTAAAAAAACACACAAGTATAACAAATTAATGATAATAATAAAAACAATTTAGATTTTGCCTTTAGAGTAATCTCTACCTTGTTAACTATTGCCATCTATCGGCATTAATTATAACAATTTTAGGAAAAAAAAATTAACTTTCAAAACAATGTTTGATAGCTATAAATAAACCGACAAATTAATCAACACTCATATACAGTATAATAATCATCTAGCCTATATCTTTGTGGTATATTTGGTACGTTTGGTACGTACTGTATGCAAAT
>PXIH01S0010833.1:9432-20975 GCA_003024985.2 Euperipatoides rowelli | reverse complement strand
TACTAGATAACTTAAATTTTGCCGTTTAGAATTTCTAAAGTTTGTACCTAGGATTTTTATTTAAATGTCTGCAATTGTTGCTAGGCCTAGACTTAATTTATCTTCGGCTCCTCGATGTTGGAATTAGAATTAAAGCACACTGTGTTGGGCCATCTCTTCTATCGCGACAATACCACCGGAAATACTTTCAAGTACACTATTGGAAATTCAATGCGACTTCCAGCCTGACGGCTACAGGAACAGGAACTTGTTGGCAACTTTACATACTGTTTCTAGGATGACTTAGATGATGATTTGAAAGATGATTTTCAGAAGATAGTAAGATTAAAGGATAAGATGGATACGTCAATAAGATCAGGATTCATGGTTGCATTCGTTTTTACACCCACAACCATTTCGCAGTTTTTCGCAGGTTTGTTATTGTTGTTACTTAGTTTGGTTAGCGATTGGCAGATTAAAGAATTAGTCCAGTTNGACTGGATTATGAATATTATTGATATTAAGAAGTTAAAAGTGATTTATTATCCAAGGAATGCTAGGTATGTATGTAGGACTGGATTTTGTTGATAAAAAGACAAGAGATTTAATAGAAGAGGAATTTTTCATGTTAAATGATTTGTTTCTGGTGCCGGCGATTTGGGGGGCTCCACCAACTGCTTCGACATGAAGCTACATTGGCTACATTGGTTTAGAAGACTACACAGGGGTTAAAAAAGAACTTTCTAAGTATGTGTATATCCATAATTTTGAACTAGAAAAACATATGAATCCTGATGTAATAGTGAATACAAATGTAATATTAGTAAGGCAACTGTCCTGTGAGGTTTTACATTGGATCAGATTCCACATGTTTTGAATATGGAAGAACAAAATGTATTTGTAACTATAAGGGGAGACTCCCTGTGTGCTTAAATTGTAATATTGTTGGACATAAATCGGTGGAGTGCTCTCAAAAATTTTGTGCAAAGTGTAGGACAAACTATGAAGGGGAACATAACAGGAAAAAAATTGTTTTAGGAAATGTTTACTAAACAAGAAAAAAAGAGTGGATTGAACAAGAAAATAGCTTCTTACAATAATATAAACAGGTTTTATACCAAGATAAGTAACCCGAAAAGAAATGAATGCAAACAAAGGAAATAGAAAATGAAGGGGACGTAAAACAAGTACAAGCAAATAGTTTTGATGAAAAAGTTGGGAATGTCAAGGTAAAGGAGAAGCTATCTGAAGTATTTAAAAGTCCCACAATTCAATACAAGAAAATGGAGATTGACCAAACTTTGAAAATACCGGGAGTGGATTTAAATGCTGCTTTGTCAAATTCTCAAGATGATTTTTTAGTACCGGTAGTTATAAGAAATAGAAGGAAAGGGAAGGCAAATAATGATTTTGATAATTCTAATGAACATAATAACAAAATGATTCCAATGAAGGTAAGAGTTACAGAGGTACAATTAGATGATAACACGGAAGGAAATGTTACTTAATAACATTTATTTAAATTTGGTTTATAAAAAAAATTTATTGTTTGTTTTACGAAGTTGCTGAACAAAAAATGTTTAAATAATGAATTATTCTTTAAAGGTTAGGAATTTGATAGAATTTTGTTTTATATGCTTTTTTAAAAATAACATTCGATAGATTAAATCAAGTAAATGTACTGACCATAAAGTCTTTGAATGTAAGAGGATTAATGGTTGTGTCAAAAACTGCAGTAAATGGTTTTTGAAACAATTAAGTGATAGTAAACAACTTTGTATTCTTTTACAGGAAACAACAAGAAAACAGGATGATTTAAAGCTTTGGGATAGCATTATGCAGTTATATGAAGTATATGAAAATAATGGTAATACTAGGAGCCTAGGTTTGGCATGTTTGATACATCGGTCAGTATCCCCAAACATAGTGGAAGTTGGAAATTTGATAGAAGAAGTATGTATATTGTTATAAATTTTAATGGGAGAAAAATAATGTTTATTAATCTTCATGCGCTAATTATTTTAAAGGAAAGACAATTTTTTTTTGGTAATTTAGGGGACTTTCTTAAAACTAAAAATAATGAAATTGTCTGTTGTGGAGACTTTAATAGTAATACAAATTTTAAAGAGAAGAAAATGAATGTTTTTGCTAGAGGTATGGATTGATTTATGTAGGCTCATGTAGCACAATATAAAGGTTTAACACATGTTAAAACTCATAGAGATGGGAGATCCAAAAATAGACTGGATAGATTTTATATTAGTAAACGAACGATAGTGTATATCACTTTTGAGTTTTTTTGTGTTTCCCAATACTGTACTGACCATTTGATGCTATATGTTGTTTTGAGTTTTGGTAATATGAAGGATATTAAATTTTTAAAGAGAGGATTGATTCCAGACTGGAAGAATATAGATATGAAGGAAGTTGGTAAATATATTGGAATAATTGATGATCCAGAATTACAAGGTATGCCAATTTTGATTCAGTGGGTGATTGCTAAAATGTCAGCCAATAAAATATACAGTGGACAAATCATTGAAGGGGAAAAAGAGTATAGATAACCATTTAGAAAATTTATATAAAATTATTAATGATTTAATTTTGGAAGAAGTTCAACAGGAAGAAAAAAATATAGAAATCAAAGCAAAAATTGATATTATGAAAAACAGAAATAACTGTTTTTAGTAATGAAATGTAAAGCTAATAATAATTACTACTTACACTCCTGGGTGGAAATTGTTGACTTATTTGAAAAAAAAAAGAAAGGTAAGAAGTAATGTTTTTGCACTTAAGTATGAAAATTCAGTAATCACTAATCCACTAAAACTGGTACAGATTTTTAAAAAAAAAATATAGGGAAAAAATATATGATAGATTTCAAAATAAAACTGTAATAAATGAATTTGGGAAAATATGTAAACAAGAGCAAGCTTATAGAATATTTAGAACCAGAAATACAAAAACTTTTACAGAGATGAATGGGAAAATCTTGAATGCCGATTTTGATTTTGGGGAGTTAGAAAGTGTTTTAAATTAAAAAAAAAAAAGATTACAGCACGTGGATCTGATGGTCTAAATTATGGTTTTTACCAGAGGCTTGATAAAGGTTTTAAAGAACTACTATTAAACTGGATAATTTTTCATTAAATAACATTGTGCAAACTAATTTTTATGATCAAAACAATTTGGCTTTTATAAAGGTTATACCTAAGAAAATAAATGGAGAAATACAAGGAATGGTTGTCTTACAATCGTATAGACCAATAGCCTTGATCAATAATATTGTGATATACGATCATGCAGAAGATGATATTGAATAGGATTAATTTGGTAATACATAAAATTCTACCAGAGGGAATATTTGGGATTAAAGGAAGGCCAATACAACAGGCTCTTTTGTGGTATCATATGATGTTTAATTCGCCATATAGAAAAAACAGGAGTTATAGGTATATGGTCCGTATAGATATGAAGGATGCTTTTAATTTGGTGAATTATAATTATCTGGAATATATAATCATAAAGTACTTACCAAAATCTAAGATCAGAAATTGGTTATTAGTTATGATTAGAGAGAAGGGTATAGCTTTTTTAAATAATAATGTGTATTACAGATTAAAAAAGTTACAGCATACAATTTTACAGGGATCCCCACTTTCTCCTATGTTATATACTTTCTACTTGCTAGATTTTTATAAAAAAATTATAATGGATATTAATGGTTTATGGATAGAAGGGAAAATTAAATGTGTAAAGGTTATAGGATATCTAGATGAAGTGTCAGTGTTTTTATCTTCTAGGAGTGAATTAAATAAACTAGATCTAGTAATCAAAGAATTTGAGAGAATAACNGATATAAAGATTAGATAAATCTACAAATTATTGAGATTTATTATAGTATACTGACTAGTCTACTATATGACATAAAAATATACCCTAATGAAATTAAGTCCCTTACCACACCTCATAAAGGAAACAAAACAAAAATCAAGACAAACAAAAAAAAACACAAGGACAACACAACACAAAAACACAAAAATTAACCAATCAAATAAAGGTTCACTCGACAGCCACACCATCATTCCCCTCATCATTATCACTCTTCCTTGCAATATCATTCAATGTCTCTCATGGCCAGTAAAACTTCAGCTTGATGAGATGCATAACCTTGTCCTCAGTGTTTTCACCTGCCTTCCTTATTTGGTAGGTCACAGTACCACATTTTTTTATCACCCTGTAGGGTTCTATGAAATGATCTTTAAGTTTTCTGTTCTTTCCCATGTAGCTAGTGGGATCAAGGCACAGTACCTGGTCCCCCATGTTGATTTCTTGTAATTTGATCAATTTGCTATTTGGAGCACAATTGGTCTTAGATAACTCAGTAAGGTGCTACCTTATGCTGTCTCTAGCTTTAATGACTGACTCTATTAATTCTGTAGTAATTATGTGTCTGTTTCTGTCACCTTCCTCATCAATGCCCAGTATGGGTACAACAGGGTTGATTTGGTCGAACCCGTGAAATATGAAAAATGGGCTCTCCCCCATACTGCGATGTACANAATTGTTTAGATTTTGCACTACAAATGGGAGGTACTGGTCCCACTTGTTATATTGAGTATTGCATATTTTGGACAGTACATTAAGTATTTTGGAATTAACGCACTCAGTCACACCATTACCTTGGGGATTATACAGTGTGGTGTAGATCTCCTTCATGCCCAATGTCTTGTGAATCTGTTTCATGACATTGCTAGTGAACTGCCCTCCTCGATCTGACACTATTTCAAGAGAGGCACCATAGTGGGGCAGTATTGTCTTAATGTAATTCTCAGCCACAGTGTTGGCCTCAATGTTACGTATGGGAGAAGCAAATGTCATATGACTAAAGTGTCTTCCCATACTACAACATATTTTTAGCATTATTGGGTTAGACCAAAGGGACCTATAATATCGACCAACACCCTCTCCATGGGGGCCCTGGGAGGTTTGACATGTTGAAAGGGAGGTTTGTTCCTAGGCATACTCCTATGCTGACACTTATCACATGTGGCTACAAATTGCTTTATGTCAACAAACATCCCTTCCCAACTGAACAGCTTTTTAATTTTTCAAATGGTTATACTGTGGGAAAGGTGACCCCATCACACTGTTGTGGTAAGATGACATTATTTGACCTCTTAGATCCTTGGGAACCACTATATGATGCTTCCAACCATGAAGTCTCTCAGGAAGTACACTCTTCAACAGAATACCTTCTTCATCGATGCTGTAATCCTTGTCATTGTTATTGCCACTGCCAATATTTCTCATTAATTTACTGCAGAAGTCATCCTTGGATTGGTNGATCTAGTAATCAAAGAATTTGAGAGAATAACAGGTTCTATGATAAATGAACAGAAATCTTATGTTTATGATTTGGATACTGGTAAAAAGGTTCTTTTCAAAAATTACAATGGAGAGCACGGGGAGATCTTGGGGATCAATTTTCAAATAAAAAAATGCACATACTGTACACAAAATATATAATGGGGAAAAACATGGTGGTATAAAAAATTATTTGTTACAGATTAAATTTTTTGCTAAGGGATGGATAGAAAGAGTTAGATTAATAAATCAGTTAATTATTCCTAGAATGATTTATACAATGGGGTTTACTGTTTATTCTAAAGTTAATATAAATATAATGAATAGACTTTTTCAGGGCTGTATTTTCTATAAGTATAAGTATATATCAAAAGAAAAGGTATGCTTTCCCAAGGCTAAGGGTGGACTGGGATTAATAGATATTTCTTTGTTGAACCAAACTGTAATAATCTAGTAAATAGCTCAATGTTAGTGGAAAAGAAAATAATGCAACTCTTGGAAATCATTATTGTTAAAAGGGATAATTTAATCGAAAAATGGTTACATATTTATAATGGTGTGAAAAGAATAGTTAAAGATACTGGGAAATTATCATTGCAAAAATATAGGAAAATTATCTTGGAAGAAAGCACCTTGTTTGTACAGTATAAAAATAAAAAGGTTAATTTAGGGTTTATAAAACAATTAATGCCATAGGGAATTTTGATAATTTTGTAATTAAATTTAGTTTGAAACTATTACCTACCAAGGATAGGTTAACAATATTGGGTTTTAAAGGATTGGGAGAACTATACTGCTTTTTTGTGGAGTAGATAATGAAACAATGCAACATTTGTTTGGGGGATTTATTACGATAAATAACTGTTTCAAAAAACTAATAAAAAATGTGATTTTTTTTCTTTTTTTGAATAGCCATAATATATTAATGGTTCCAATAGAGTTAAGGAAAATGATACTTGTGATCTTGTTTGGAATTCGGAAATGTAGGTGCGCAATTTGTTTTGGACAAGCTAAAAAGATAGAGCTATTGTATTGTGTTATTTAAGAACTAAGTTATAATTATAAAATAGACATTTTTAATTTTGAACCTATCAAAGTGGATAGGTTATGGAATCCAGAAGTAGTACTGGTGTAGTAGTTATATAATTTAAAAAAAAAAAAGGTAAAGGGGTAATTTTAACTAACAAATCTTATAATTTAAATCAGAAGTTTTTGGTTGTTCTCTACTGGGTTTGGTATAATAATTGTTTTTTTTTTGACATTATTAAAATTTGTTTGTTTTTTTTATAAAAAAATGGGGGGGGTATTATATGCACAAAATNAGATGACATTATTTGACCTCTTAGATCCTTGGGAACCACTATACGATGCTTCCAACCATGAAGTCTCTCAGGAAGTACTCTCTTCAACAGAATACATTCTTCATCAATGTTATAATCCTTGTCATTGTTATTGCCACTGCCAATATTTCTCATTAATTTACTGCAGAAGTCATCCTTGGATTGGTATAACCGTATCTTGCTGTGATTGATGGGTTCCTTTATTTGACCTGCTGCAAGAGTGGCTTGGGGGGTCTCACTGTGTGCCCTAGAGAGCCAATCTGCTACATAGTTGAATTTACCAGGCTGGTATTCAATCATGATATTGTAGTCTTGGACTTGTAGGAGCCATCTCACTAATCGTAGATTAGTATCCTTTATTTGGAATATATAGGACAAGGGTCGATGGTCAGTCCAAAGTTGGATATGGTACCCATAAGTTATATGCTTGAATTGAGCCATGGCATAGACTATGGCCAGAGCTTCCCTCTCAATGGCAGAGTAATTTCTCTCAGCAGCATTGAGTTTCCTGCTACAAAATGCAATAGGGTGTATCATGTCTTCGTCGTCTCTTTGTTCGAGCACAGCACCAATACCAATGTTGCTAGCATCAGTTTTGACAATAAAGTCTTTATGGAAGTTGGGGTATTGAAGAAGGGGAGCCATAGTAAGCATGTCTTTTAATTTAATGAAGGCCCTTTCAGCCTCCTCGCTTCACTTTTCCTTAATGCTATCTTTGCCTTTGACAAGGTGGTACAGAGGATCAGCTATCTCAGTGATGCCTGGTATGAACTGCCGATAAAAGTTCACAGTGCCCAAGAAACTCCTCACCTGTTTTACAGTGTCCAGCCTCTCAAACTTTCACACCACTTTAATATTTTCAAGTGATGGTCTGAAACCATCCTGTCAATTATGTGACCGAGGAATTTGAGAGACTTCTTGAACAACACACACTTGAACGGCCTTATGGCCATGTTTATTTTATTAAGAGCACTGAGAACTAGATCGAGAACTCTCAAGTGATCATCAACATCTTGAATGTATATAATATCATCTTGTAATACCATGCAGTGACCGTCGGAAATGACGTCAAACAGAGCCTGTTCATAACTTTTTGGAATCAGCCGGTGCTGGTGAATAGCCCTTGTGGAAGTCTCTCCATCTTGTAACATCCGAACAGTGCACTGAATGAGAATCTGTCTTTGACACTGTAATGGAGTTTTACATTAAATTATCTGTTATTAAGATCCAGAGTGGAGAACACCCTGGATCCACCCAATTTCTCGATGATCTCATTGATCCTCATGAGCGGGTATTTAAATGTTTCGACAATTTGATTGATCTTTCTTAGATCAAGGACCATTCTCAGGTCAGTGGATGGAGGCTTTTTCTCAATAAACATAGCAGGCATGTTCCAATTTGAGCATGTTTTAGATATGATGCCTGCCCTTTCAAGGCCGTCAAGTTTACTGTGGATGGGAGCATAAAGTTTGTGGGGTATCCTATATTTCCTTTGGTATATGGGCTTATCAGACAGAAATTTGAGTTTGTAGGGAGAAAGGTCAGCCCCTGTTATATCCACCATGTCTTCTATCAATATTTTGCCATTTCTCTCAAGTATATGGTAGAGTTTTTCCCCCTGGATGCTACTGAGGGATGTTTCTTCTATTTTAATCAGTTTCTTGATCCCTGCATGTTCATGTGTGGCAGCATTATTATTTATTTTAGAATTACAGTATCCAATGTTGCTTTCCAATATTTTATCACAACTATTACTATCATTATTACTCTCCACAGTCTCCAACTCGACAGTGTTCTTGTTCATGTCAATGACAGCTTTATACTTAGATAGTATATCATATCCCAGTATGAATTTGTAATGACCTTGACTATTGATCTTGGCTACGCACACCTCATGATGGAACTTCATTGTGCCAATCAACATCGATACTGTGGCGCATTTAGAGTCAGTATGATCGTCAGATAAAGGTGACACCAACCGTATACAATTACCACTGGTTTCAAGTTTGTCAACGAGGGGCTTCCCTTCAAATCGATTATTAAATCCAATCTTCACCCTGCCAGCTCTTCTGTTACTGATCTCATGATTTTGAGTGTTGTTACTATTGATCTGTGTCCCGGTTTCCTTTGTAGATTGGGCTCTTCCTTCATGGGTACTTCTAAAGGAAGGCCTTTTTAGTTTAAAGAATTAGAATAATGATTTTGTCTGTGATATCCATTATTGGGTGTGATATGGTTATCCTTGCTCGGTCTAGGATGACGCAAGCTCATACACTCCCATCTGCGGTGACCTAATCTACAACATTCCCAACACCTAACGGATTGATAGTTACACCTACTCTGGGATTCAGGATCATCACTACCAGTTTACTCTTGATTATGGTTACTTTGGTCCATCACAGACAACTCATGTTGTTTAGTTCCATTTCGATGAGGCCCATTTTCGCCGGTTTCTTGATATTTTCTGTCAGCCTCTTCAAGCCTGAGTGCCATTTAACCACTGAGTCAAATTCCGTAATATTAGCTTTAGCTATTTCATTACGGTACTTGCTATTTAGTCCTTTAATAAATTGTTGGCCCAATAGTTGTCTGAATAGAATTTGGTCCTTGAAACTCTTTTTATATATATATCACCCAGACTCATCAACCTTAGTTTAAATGATGTGATCAATTTGTCTTGGCCCTGCACACACGTCCAGAATAGCTCCTGGCTTTGGGACGTGTCAAGTTCTCTGCTGAACATACGTTCGAATTCACACATCCTTTCCTCAAAGGTCAAATCTTCAATGTTGCCCAGACCTTTGAAATATCTAGTGCGCCCTTCTCCTGCCAGTTTAGATTTGAAAAGAGCACGGCGTGAGTATCAGACCAGTTGTTTTCCTTGGCAAGGGCTCTAAATGAGGGTACCATTCTTTTAGTTTCATTAAGGTCACGGGGGATCCCACGTGAACACAGGTATTAGTTTAATTGGATCGCCTGTCACAGGTTAACCCCTCTTAGATTTGAGTTTACTCATTCCGCACTTACATTCATGGTCATCACTAATATCACTCTCGCTTGCATTAACATACTCGTACCTCCCTGAGTCACAATTGCTATGTTTACTGATTTGAACTATGTCATTCAATCTACTTATTTCATCATCTCTTTCTTTAATAGTCTCTAGTAATTGTTTCATAGTATGGTTGTCATTCTATTTTGTCATCCCCTTTTTCATCTTTATTGTTTGTTATATCTTCAACATTTTCGTCAGTTTCCTTTGCTTTGCTTTTTGTTTCCATTTTAGTTAATTATTTGTTTAATCTCAATAGAACCTATTATGACTCTTATCTATATAATTATTTATGATGATAGAAGGCAGTGTGGTAATGGCGGATGCAAACAAAACAAAAATTGTAACCCCTAACTGACTGAAGGCTAGCTCAATGTGAATAAAAAATTATTAGACATGATGAAAAAAGTTCAAGCTTTAAAACCATTCATATCATAACTGTTGATATGATAAATGACAACATCACATACTAATGTGAATAAAAAAAATTAAGGAATAATAAAAAAATTAAAACAGTGCAAACAACTAACAATGATAAGTGTAACACTACTTTACTCCATAAAAAAATTGTGGAAAGAGAATAAAAATAAAAAGGTGGCATATAAAATTTGGAAGAGAGTCCGGTACAAAAATAATTGTTCAGAACTGGGTAAGATCATATAAAGTGAAGCAGACGCCATTCCCTTGTTATGGACAAGGGAAAAAAACAATCACAGACAGGCTACTTCCCCAGAAAATTTTAATTAAAAAGGGAAGCAATCTGAATCCAACAGCTTTGGAATAGGACTTTCCANAAGAATAGGAGAACTCACAATATCTATCTCTGGGACGTTATTTTAACATGAATAACCTAACACATCAAAATTACGCTGCTAAAGTCGGCAACGCTAAACTAAAGAAAACTTTTGATTTCATATTTTATAACAACTTATCACTATTCATGTCTGGTTGAACAAAACAAAGTAACTATACGGATAAAAGGGCAAAAACATCACCGGCTTGCTGATCTCGTTTAGCATGCATTATGCTAGATAAAATTTGTGTCTTCTGTTTGGCTGCCTCCCTTGAACAACACCTTACATTGATGTTCAAGAAATTGTGGTTGCAACCAAACACACCCCTAACTAACATATATGAAATTAAAGAAAAAGAAAATAAAACAAACTCAATTTTAATAAATGTAAAAATCAAACTTTATTGATTCTGTTCCTACTCATCTCTTTTGCCAAATTAAAAGTGTCTGATATGAATGTGTGATTGATGCCATACTCCAATTCGATCCAGGGTCAACTACTCCAACATACCCAATTAAGGGTTATCTTTGTAGAAAGAGGGCTCACCGGTAGTATGTTATGTACCTTAACTTAGGTGGCATTTCTAACATTTTTATATAATTTTAGCGCTAAATATACTAAACTGTTAGGGATTTACTATCACTTAATNCAAAAAGATAACGGACTTAAACTATGCTGAAAAGTATTCTATGTTGGGGAAGTGATTCTGTGCTTTATTTAATACATCCTAACTAAATAGTGAAGACACAAAAAATATCAAGAACGGCTTAGGACTACAGTTACAACAAAATTTGCCTCGTTAGTAATGGATTTTTCAGATAACTTTTGCAGCTCCTACATGTACCTTAAGAAGTAAATAAAAAATAATATAAACGCTCTGACAAATTAACCTTCAAGCGGTCGCGGTCAAAATTTCAACATGTGCGGTCGCGGTGTCGTAAATCTTACGACTCATAGAATCCTCTGTTTAAAAGTTTCCAAATATGTGTAATAATGAAATGATTACACTTA
>PXIH01S0010813.1:1411-13074 GCA_003024985.2 Euperipatoides rowelli | reverse complement strand
TATATATTTGCAAACGGTGTGGGTTTTTTTTTTCAAAAAAAGAATAGTAGTAATAGTTGATTAAATCCTGTTGTTCCAAAAATATCTAAATTAAATCCTTGTAAATTGGGATGTAAATATTTATTAAATATAACAGTAGCAAAATATTTATATACAATATAGCCATACAATTTAAAATAAACTATTAGATTTTAGTTTTAACTTCTCATTTAATGTTTTGAATATTTTGAATATTTTATTTTCATTTCAATTAAATGTGTTCAGATAGAAACATTTATGAATCTTTAAAATGCAGAAATTGAGTTAACACATTGTAAATAATTTTTGAGCTTAAAAATCAATTCTAAAATGCTTTCACAAGACCATTGGCTACATTTTTAATGTGTATATCAATACTATTTTCAGTTTTGTCAATTTAGTTTTATTTTACCTAAAAAGTTATGTTTAATCCATCAAATTTTCTTATTTTCTTTTAAAAGGTATTAAAATTTAGTTTTCTACATTTACTTGCCTTTTAAAATTTTTTTATTTTAAATAACCAATAATGTTTCATTTATGAGTATACGAAGCAGAATACACATGGGACTTAACTTTATTTTTTTAGATAAATCATGTTTTGCATCTCTAAATATCTATTCCATTTTTAACATTATCCATGTTCAAACTTTCACCATTAGATTTATTAACTGACTGATTTAAAAGTTGGCACAATTGTTTCAGTTCTTTTTTCAATTGCCTCTTATTATTTATCTTTTTTTTTAATTTTTTATTTTTATTATAAAACAATAGAAATTTACAACTAAAATAATCCCAGTAAGTCCCCATTACTGATATCTACCAACTATATTCAATTACATTATAAATTTACAAACAATGTACACTATACATATTTACTCAATTGAAACAGCCAATACCAATAATTTTTTCTTAAACAACCTCCCTGTCCCATATTCTATCTATTATGTCTTCTGTCATAGAAAACAAATATTTTTTATACTCGTTATTTACACTCATTAAAAAAGAACTCAGTACATTAATCCCTAACATCTTTAAACACTATGTCACACCTCGTTTTCCACAATGAGAAAAAACTGACATAAATGAACTTCTTCATCCGAGTATGTAGTCCCCCAATTGTCCCTTTTTCCAAAAATATTCCTTAACCCATACTTACCCCATGCTTTTTTTAATACCACCTGCAGAAGCCCTCTCCCTCTTGGGCACACCCCAAACAAATGTCTTATGTCCTCATCCATTCCACACCCTAAAGGGCAGTCCACATTATATGTCCTTATAATTCCCATTTTCACCAATCTTGATTTCACCGGCAATATACCAAGTTCTTACTTTATTATAAATTTTTCTAAAGTATTTTCAACATGAGTCCCAAGGCTTCTTTTTAAGGCCACATTAGCATTCCTGTATTCAGCAAGATTATTATCACTCCAAATTGACACTCTCGACAGCCTCTTATAGGATGCTTTATCTTCACCTTGCAATTTTTCGCTCACCTCACCGTACTGCTTAATCCATACATTAAGCAAAGTGTCCTTCCCCTTGTTTTGTCCGTCAATCAAACCTCCAATTTGTGTTTTTAGTAATATGTTTCTTTGAACGAAATTAAACATAATCACTTTATTTAATGTTGCAAAATCCATTAATCCCAAACGTCTTTTTTTTAAAAGGAAGTATATTTTCCATTAGGCCAAATATTTAAATCCACCAAATATACAAGTTTGTAAAATCTTATGTATTTTTTTTTTAAATTTCTTATTATGATCAAAGGAAAATAATAAACAAATTTCGGAACAATAAGTACATTTATCAAACGTACTCTCTCCCTCCAACCTCCACAATTCAATGAAATTTTCCTAGCAATTTCCTCAATCTCCACAATTTTCACATTTAAGATTTTGATTTTCATAACATCCAGATTATTTTTAGGGAAAGGAATTCCCAAGATGCAACCATGTTCCCCTTTCGTTCCTCTGAACTTTAGCACACTCCCTCCATCCACATCCCATACATAAGACTTGGCAAGATTAATTCTAACTCCTGACACCTCCATAAATGATGTCAAAACATTGTAAACTGCAACTGTTTGTTCTTTTGTTGTATCAATAATGTTGACATCATCGATATACGAAATCAAGTCTATTTTGAACAGTTTATCCTTCACCCAAACTCCACCTGTGCTCTTTAGACATAAATAAAGTTCCATTAAATAAATGACATACAGCACCGATGACAGGGCCGATCCCTATAACAAGGCATATTTTAACGTTTGAAAATGTGAAAATTTCTTATTGTTTACAAATGCCACTGATTTGTTCCTAATCAAAAACATAATCAATTGTCCTGTTGTCTCCTAAATATTTCAAAACAATGTAATTTAAATAATCTATATTGACATAGGTAAATGCATTCTCCATATCAACTTTTATAATATAAGTGTTAGATCTTCTCTTCTGATATCTTACATTAAATACTAAATGAAGCCACATTATTTCTTGAGAGATTGTCTTCCTTTTACCCCCAAATACTCCTTCTGGTAATATCTCATTGACTATAGGGAAATGCGCTTTATAAGAATTTTATGAATCAACTTTGTATCCACATTGATAAGAACTATGGGCCTATATTTTTTCACATCAATAACATATTCAACATTTTTTTTTTTTTTTTTTATTCTCTTAATAAAATATATACAATCTAGTTACACATTAATATTACTAAATAACTAGCTTGGAAAAATGCACTTACCACACTATCACATATAACATGAAGCTTCATGAATGTTAAATGATACTAGAAAAACAATAAAGATAAACTAAACACAATAATCACCAAACATTATTAAATTTGCACTTAAATNCCTTATGCCAATACTTCAGGCTCTTAACTAATTAAATAAATTTGCTGGAATTACTAACCTCATCAATTATCGTAACATCATACTCTCTAATCTTTCTTTGCAACATATGCCATTCTTTTTTAAAAATATCTCCGGAGCTCTTACAAAGATTACTGGCCATCGCCATCTTGAACCGGAAACTAATTGTGCTATTCAACATCATTGTTCTTTTTCAAAATCATCCTAATATAAGCAGAATTAAACTCCGAAAAAGATTTGTTATTAGCTCCATAAATCAATAAATTATTTATATAATAAACTAGCATCTGAATTTCCCTCACCAACATATTTTTATAGACTGAATAGCCTAGCCCATCAGGACCAGCGGCTGCTTCTGTTTTTCCAGACTTAATTGCCATTAATAATTCATCCTTTGTAACTTCTAAATCTAAACCATGTTCCTCTATAACTGCTAAATTTGGACTTTTAGAAATAAAAAATTTGTACTTTGTGTCTGAAACTCCCAACTTGTAGCTGCTACTGTCCCTTTTACTTCCAAACTTCTTCTCAAGCTCATCTATAAAATACTTTTGTGCCATTCTTACAATTTCTAAGTCATTCTCAAATAAATAATCTATCTTTAAGATATTGTTTCCCCCAGCTTTGCTTTTCCAAAGAGCAGAGAGATATCTCCACCTTGGCGACTGATTTGAAATATAACTTTCCTGACTAAGCTTCATCCGAATCAATTTTGTCTGTACTTTTAATAAATATTCATTTCTATAACTCAATCTAATTATTTTTTCACTGTGTTCTGTTCCCTCATTGACCAATACTTCAATACGTCGAGTATTATTATAAATTTCCTTTGATATCAACTTTCTCCCAGACAAAGTTCTTTGAACAATAAATTCCCATGCTATCTTCTTCAAAATACTCCACCTTACCATTGGCTTTAAAGTTTCAATATTACAAACCGTTTCAATATTCTCAGTATATCGTAATGCATCCATTTCATGCTCATTGCACAAGGGGGCTATGCCCACTCTATAAAATTTCTCCTGATACTCATTGTCTACACAGTTCAAAACCATTATTAGATGGTCAGAAAAAGGAACATAATGTAACTTGAGCTCATAACGTGAAAAAAGATCACACCAAAATTATATCCAATCGAATCTCTGACCGATAATCTCTCCTAGTTGGCAAATGTCCCATTCTCTTTAATAGTGCTACATCCATAAATCCATATTTATCCATAAATTTCTGATTAACACATTCTTTATAATGAGAGTTTATGTTATAATCTCCAATTATAAATACATTCTCTGAAAATTCCTGAATCTCTTTTGATAATAAAGAATAAAACTCAGTTCTCTGAGACCCTAAAATTGGGGCATGCACGTTATAAAATCTCACACTTTTCCATCCCATATTCATTATTAACAGCACAATATTATCATTAATCACTTTAAATTCCACAAAATGACTCATAAGGTGCCTTGCTACTAATATAGCTAGTCCCTGCCTACAGCTATTCAACCGATGTTCGAAACACATAATTATTTTTTTACTAACCTCCAAACCACTTTATTGTCAGTTCTCCTTCTTCTCGTTTCCTGTACAAAAACAATTTCAGGCTTCAACTTCATAACGTACTTTAAAACAACATTCACAGTAGCAATAACATTAAAAGAATGAACATTTATCAAAGTAATTATCAAATTTGTCACTGCTGCCATTACTAAGACTGTTTATTAAAGGTTGATTCCCTTGCAACATCCTTTATGTTTCCATGGGAAGCTTGCAACATTATAACATTGGATAAGGCGATGAGTGGGTGAGGCAATTATCGCTTGATCTTTTGACAACTTCATTTCTAAATTTTTCTGATTGTTTTTCAATCATAAGATGATCCTGTGTAATGATCAGATCTTCTCTAATTTATTGGAGAAATTCCATGTCTTGGAATTTTTCAATAATGATGAAAACTTTTATTTTCCATCAGTGGCCATTCAGTTATTGTGGTCATCCATATATTTTATCTTACGCTTTCTATTTTACAGGGTAATATGCATGCCAGTTTATGTCCTGTTTCTGTACAATTCAAACATAGAGGCAGTTTCCCACTAACAGTTAATAAAACAAGTGTTTTCAAAAACAAATAAGTGTGGTAATGGTACAGCTTTGGTGGTCCAGCGGTTTAAGTTACTGCTTCAACTGGAGCTAGTGCATATAAGAGGGTTGTAGGACCGATCCCTGGCCAGCCCTGGTGCTGAGAGACAACGGAATTTTCTTTTGTAGTTGTACGGCACCAGGGATTTTTCCTCAATACAGAAAAATCAATTGTAGAATTTACGGACAGAATTTGGATTTATGCTGACTTTGGAACGAAAACGGATTCCCGAAGCTTATCATCACTGTTGTATCCTGTCCAGAAGATTGTAACTGAGATACTTTGTATATATTGTAAAAAGTTGTATATATAGTTGTTTCCTTAGCCGTTAGGCGGAAGTAATATAATTAAAAAAAAAAATAAGTGTGGTAATTGTTGCAGTGTGGTAGTCCAGATAGGAGCACACAGGACTGACACATCTCAAGACGAAGTCCCAGGGACAGGTTTGATCCTTGGGGGGGGGGGGGGGGTTCAATACATATCTGTTTTTTCTGGCCAAGGTGTCATGGGTGTTTTTCTACACACAAAATGAGTGTCAAATGCCATGTGTAAAGAAATTCACCTACCGAACCCTGGGTCTTAAAAATGGAATGCAGAAAGTGGGAATAGGCATCTGCGAAAGATGTCCAATAATAATAATCATTAATTGGATATTAATTATTGCTGTCCTGGAAGATGAAGAGAGACGATTGTGATACGTGATAGAAGGTTGTAAATAAACGGAAGTTTCCGCTGTTAGGGTGAAACATATTTTTTAAAAAAATATGTGTGATAATTATTTCTCTAAAGTGTGCCTGTGTAATGGTGTAGCCAACAGATTTTTTAACATACATTAGTTTTGACCATCATATTATTTTCTATAATTAACATTTATGCTTTAAACAATTATGCTTTTAAACTGTCATAGTTATCTAATATGGGAACCAGTGAAGCCTCATTTATACCCTAGTGGAAGAGGCTCTCCAATATGCTGGCACTATTTGAAGATATTTCATTGTGAAGAAATTTTCTTCTATCCACAGTCTGGTACCCTTGTCTCGAAAGTCTATACCCAGGTACCTCATATTCCTGGGTTAATACATTCTAAGCACCTTTTCTAGCACAATCATTGCAGCAATGCTTTTCATAATCCCATTTATTTTGATGGTTGTATCTAAGCTTTCGTGAAAAAGCATGAATAAAAATTGGTTGGCCACTTTGTGTTCCTTGGTGTCGGCACGAGGTGAGTTCAAGGCTCGTGCTGTCTGACCCCAATATTCCAATGTCTTTCTTTATGAATGACTGAGAAATTGGGGTTATTTTCATCCTGTCAGTAGTTAAATAGAATTTTTCAATAAAAAGTTATGGAATTATAAGATTAAGGAAATATTAAAATAATAAAAATATTAAAAATTGGTTATCCTAGTACAGGGATGGCAAATAGAATTTGCCTGAGTGCCAAAATTAAACAAAGGTTAATGTAATTTGGGCCAAAGTGCCGAAAGTTTGTTATTTTTGTGGGTATCTGTGTAGTATATTTTTTGATAAGCTTTTTTTTTTGTGTGTATTGACGTTTTGTTTCCTTTTTGACAGATTTGATGAGCTTTTTTTATGTGTATGGACGTTTTGTTTCCTTGACAGATTTGATAAAGCTTTTTTATGTGTATGGACATTTTGTTTCCTTTTTGACTGATTTGATAACCTTTTTTTTTTTTTTTTTGGCTGTGGAGATTTTTAAAGTTTAAAAAATCTGGCGTGCCGACACAAATCCCTAAAGTGCCATCTTTGGCACACGTGCCGCCTATTTGCCATCCCTGTCCTAGTACATTGGTCTTAGGTTTCTGTTCACTATTTTAAGTGATATAAGTAAATTTCTATGTTTTGTAGTATAATTACTAGGATTACGTATTCTTCATATTTATGTAGGTCTCATAAACAATTAATATGCCATAATGACAAATTTCTACTCTGGGAAGATGAATCGGCTGCACTCACCGTCACTATCTTACTGGAAGTCTGCAACAAAATTTGCTTTGAGTTCTATTTAAGATGGTGTAATAAGTGACATATATGGCCTTCTCTAACATTTTGTAAAACTTAGATTTTAACATCAATGAAATAAGAAAATTTTATGATTGTACATAATACTCCAGGGACCTGGTTTGATCCCCTGGGTGGAATACCTCTCCATTTTTTTCCTTGGCCTAGGTACTCTGTCGGTTTCATCTGTATACAGAAAGGCTATTTCAATGCTGAACAACCAGAGATTTAGACCACAAAAATAAAGACTGGAGGTGGGGGTCAGATTCCGTTAGCTGCCCACCACTATTTTGCGGAAGAATATTAAATCTAGTGAACAAATTACCGATCGCATACTAAAAGACAATATGCCTTTTAGCACACGATCTGATGTAATTTATTCACCATATGTAATATCCCTCCACAAATATGCAGTGAGAATCGAAAAAATATCAATCTTCTGTAAAATCACAAAATATTTATTTTTTCCCTAAAAACAATGTAGCAGCTACCGTATAAACTGCAACTTTATCAATGAAATAAAACATCGAGATTTATAACCTTAATATTGAATTATTCATAAAAATCAAAATTAACCATATCAATGGTAATTAAATATATATAAGTACGCAATTTACTAAAATAAATATTGATCATTTTATAATTTTCAAAAATAATAAAGTATAATAATATTAATTTAAGAATTTTTTATAAAGAATTAAAACTTAAAATTAAATCACAGGGTAAAACCGAAATAGTCTCATTCATCGAATCCTAGCAACGAGATGTGATAATGTAATGGCAATATAAACGAAAAATAAATATTTTGATTCTTTAGCGATTTTTTTTTATTTGTTTTTATACTTATACATATCTAACTTTTTACACTACACAGAACCTAACTCCTACTACATATAGAAAAAAAAAATATCCAACCCTTACATATTGGAAGAAAAAAGACACTTTTGGATGAAATGCAAATATATTTTTATTAAATTCTAGTACAATGCAAGGGAAAATGAATTCAACCTTAAATCACAAAAGTCATTAAACTTTAAACAGGTGGCCAATAGTTTCCAATATCATTTAAAATAACTTGAAAAATATTTGCGCTAATCAGTAATTTTTTCCTCCACATGAATTCACATAAATAACTGTCCATTAAACGTGATGAAGTACCAAAACATTTGCGAAAAGATGCCTTTGCTATGCCCCACATACATTCAACAGTGTTAGTATGAGCACCAGATAAAGGATCAATGAAATTCTTACTATGATTTACAGTCAAATGATCGTACTTTTCATTCCAATTCCGGATACCATTATAAGCAGGCCATTGATCAGAAATAATGAGTGAACCAGGAGCGACGTGATTGACAATAATAGGTAAAAGCTGCTCAGAAGATCGATTGTCAACAGTAAAAAGAAACATTTGTTTTGATTCTCTTCAAATGCCTCCAAATACCCATTGCTGAGGAATAAGACGTCCAACATTAAATTTCCATTTTGCAAACAAAGATTTGTCTATTTCGATCGTCAACCCCGGTCCGCCAATAACCGATGGAGAAGCCAAAATTTTAGCAGCACAAACCTCTCGCAAATAATTATTCCAATCCACTGTTGTATTGTGATTTAAACCAATTTCTTGCTCACAAAATTTAACAGTAGTATATTCATAACTCCAAGCATAAATAAAAAGTAAAACTTTGGCAAAAGGCAATCGAGTGTTTTCCAACCATGATCCTGCATGGAGAGCAATATCTTCACGGCAACTTTGCTTACTACAACGCCATCTTTCCCGACCATCGGTAATACGTAATATATCATGTCCTAAAGTACACTTTTTATTTTTCAATAAAATATTAGCATTTTGAAATACAATAATAACTGCTCTTTTACAACCCATCAATTGATACAGTTCGCATAAATTAGAAGGAATAATGAAAGACATCGTTTAGAGATAAACGTGAAAATGAATAAGTAAAACATAGTCCATCAAGAACTTAAATAATGTTTAATATATACAAATTCTTTAAATAAATTTTAATAACCTAAATAAATCAAGACAAAGTAAAAAAATAAAATTAAAAAAATGTGGTGGGCAGCTAACGGAATCTGAGAAGAAACAAAAACTTCAATTCTAAGAAGATAACGAAAGGTTAATCTAGATCCGATGAGTATGTGGTATGAATTAAGATTGTAACACAATGGATATATATTATTGTAACTAATTTATGCAGTTTCTTCAGAAAATTTACTTTTTTTAAAAAAAAAATCTAAATTGACAAAGTTGAAAATACCATTGATAATATGCTTTAAAAAAAATAGTGTTATTTTTTTTTTTGTTGTTGTTGTTTTCTTCCCTAAAATATTGTAGCAAATTTTAAAAATCTGTTAATGGTGTTTGTAATAAATTGTACTGCATTATTACTTTGATTTCACCAAACATGAAATACATTTACTTTTTTTTAAAAAAAAACAAAACAATAGCAATTTTTCTGTTTATTTTTTTTTTTTTTTAATTATATCTATTTTATCTTACCAATACTTTATTTTTTAAAAGAAATCTAATTGACTAGTTTTTAAATAATTTACAATTTTATAATTCAGAGAAAATACAGAATAGGTCAACATCATTAGCTTGGATACCTTGAAACTGCAGAATTCTCCAACATTGCCATCTTGGAAATTGTATTATATCATGTTATGTTTGATGAATTGCTCTTCATACTCAACAATGTTAAGAATAACTACCCCACATGTATAAGTTATAATAGAATTCAATATGCCATCAAGGCACGGTAATCATGTGGCAACAAGAAAGTTAATCGAGCACTCCTAGAACCTGGTATAATCCCTGGGGCCAGAACCTCTATGGGAGTTTGTCTGGGCCTAAATACTCTATAGATATCCTCTGTATGCAAAAAAAAAAGCTGGTTAAATAGTGAGCTGCAGTGGAACAAGAGACTTAGGCTGTAAAAAATGGAAGGTCAGAAGTTTGATTAGCCATTGTTGAGAAAAGCAAAAACTAGAATCCTAATAATATGAAGATACAGATGAAGATGAAAGAGAGTGTTGAAAAAAAGAAGAATGTAATAATTATTTACTTGTAAATAATGTAATTAAAGGAAGTTTCAAAAATTCAATATGTCAATTTACAAATAATCGAAACATAATGTGCAATTAGCAGGTATCAAATACCATTCAAAACAGTAGCCCAGATGATGGTAATGTTGAGGTATTCAGCACTTTTGATATCACATTTAATATTTATCCTAATGTTTTAAAAATATCTTTGTAATCTTATGAAATTATGTGGTCTATTTTGAAGTGTTTTATATTAAAATAAGTTTTTTTTTTCCTTCTTTGTAAGTTTCTATTACAAATTTTCATTATTTCATGAGCACAAAATAATTATTAAACTGTTATTCATTAAAAATCATTTTATTTTCTTACAAGTTGATACTGAAATATTTCTCTTTTATTTTAATAATACTTCAAGTTGTAAAAATGTAAATAATTCAGTAACATTTTAAAATATGTAGATTATATTATCACAAGATTTTGAATAAAATAATGTATTTAAATATCTGGCAACAAAATAATTGTGCAGAGTAAATATACTTTATATAACAAAGCATATAAATAAAAAATAATAATTTACTGATATGTTTTGTTGTTTTTATTTTATATTAGTTCAAGTACACAGGATTACCATGGGTTCTTAGAAAATCTAAATGAAAAAAATCCTGCATTAACCACAATAGGAAAAAACTATCTCCGATTGCACAACAATGGTGTGTCCAGGTTTAATGGTAGCCTATATCTTGCACTGGATCCCAGAGAAGAACTATGCCAAATTTGGTCCAGATCTGTGCAAATTTGTATATACAGTATAAACTGTATATACTAGCTAAAGTACCCAATGATGCACGTGGTCCCCCCCCCCCCTCTCCCCAAAAAGTTCAAAAGTCTATTTTTCTTGTTTACACTATGCAATTTACCCACATACCAAATTTCAAGTTTGTGCAATGTTGGTAAGTATTCTACATCAAGGTCATTCCACACCACCACCCCACCCCCAAAAATCAAAAAGCCTATTTCATTGTCTACACTATGCAATTTACCCACATACCAAATTTCAAGTTTGTGCAATGTTGGTAAGTATTCTACATCAAGGTCATTCCACACCACCACCCCACCCCCAAAAATCAAAAAGCCTATTTCATTGTCTACACTATGCAATGCACCCACATGCTAAATTTCAGTTTTGTGTGATGTTGAGAAGTATGCTAAATACTTTAGGGTCATTCCACCTCCCCACCCACAAAAATCCAAAAGTCTATTTTCATTATCTACACTATGGAACCTACCCACATGCCAAATTCCAAGTTTGTGCCATGTTGGGAAGTATGCTAAACACTTCAAGGCATTTCCTCAACCACCACCCCACCCCAGAAAAAAATCAAAAAATCCCTTTTCGTTGTCTACAATATTGGATCTACCCACATGCCAAATTTAAATTTTGTGCCATATTGGGAAGTATGCTAAACACTTTATGGTCATCCTACCCCAAGAAAATCAAAAGATCTTTTTTATTATCTACACTATGGAACCTACCCACATGCTAAATTT
>PXIH01S0010810.1:0-14308 GCA_003024985.2 Euperipatoides rowelli | reverse complement strand
AACTATCAGGTGAATACTTGTTAGTCAGCTTGTGATTAACTGTAAATAGTGTATATAATGTTCATAGCATGAGTAATACATGAATTGAAATGTATTGATAGATTTGCCCTCATGGGTATTGGCAAAATACCAAGCCAAAAAAAAAATCTATTATTGATGAGACTGGAAGGTGAGCCTGCTGAAAGTGAATGTGAAGATATTACAATAAATTGATCCCGATGAGGAAAACCAGCATGATATTCCCTTGTTTTTTTTACTATATCCTATAAAGTGTAAAGGACTTTTTTTTAATATTCTTCTTCTTATAAGACATTATTATTTATGATAATAGTAGTATTTTGTGTTTTACTTAATAATACTTTTTTTTACAAAATTGTATTAAAAAACATTTGATTACTTAATAATATTTTTAAGTGCAACTGTGTTTTTGACCTAATAGACTTTGTATTCTTTTATAATAATAATTAAATACTGATGTTTACTTGATTTTAATTGTTTTTACTGTTCTATTGAATTTTTCTATTATTTTTAGGTTGTATCAAAAATTGATACATACATTTGTTACGAAACTTGATACAGTATATGCAAACTTTTGCATCAAAACTGGATACATGAATATTTAAAAACTCATTTTCTTAAAAATTACATGCACCTGCCAATAATTTATCACTGAAACTTGCTATTATCACATATACTTTCATAAAAAATGATAAAATTTTACATTTGTGGGGTAGATCAAAAGATATAAGTTTTTGGCATTTCCTGAACTATATGAAAAGTGTAAGTATCAAGTTTTGATTCTGAAGGCCTCAATTGAAATATGACCTACATATTATATTAGATCTCTCATTTCCTTCCACCTTTGCTTATTTATTTTCATCTCCTGTAGCACCACATAAACTAGACAATTTTCTTATTATAGCCCTTGTATTTATCCTCATAACTCGTGTTAATGTCTTCTCACTTAAATTCAGTGTGTCACCTGAAAGATTCCTGTCTTTCTGTAATCTCTAAACATATTGTAATCTTTGCCATAGCTAACCCACCTAGCTCAAGGAAAGTAGATTTAGTTGGATGATTTTTACCAACTCTAATCTCATTGCCAAAATAGAAGACAATACTCTATACATTAGAACTTTTGATGGTTTCACAAGATATGATGAGGGTACTAGAGCTCTCTCTCAAAATATGCAACATAAGATAGACTAAACTCACCAATCATGTTTTTATAACCACACACACACTCACAATTAAAAAAAAAATTGTCTAATAAATGTGCACTACTAACACCGCTTCACTCACAACTCATAATTTCAGTCATAGAAGTGTCCCATTCCCTTGCCCATCATACTGCACACATTCAACACACACATTGGATATTAAAAAAAAAGATAGATAGATGGATAGATGGATGGATGGACGGATGGATGGTCAGTTGGATGGGTGGACGGGCAGATGGGCAAGCAGACGGGCGGGCGGGTGGATGGGCAGACGGGCGGGCGGGTGGATGGGCAGACGGGCGGATGGCCGGGTGGTTGGGCAGGCAGGGGCCAGGCGGATGGGCAGACGGATGGGCAGGCGGACGGGTGGCTGGGCGGAGAGAGGGAGGGAGAGAGGGAGGGAGAGAAGGATGGAGGGAGAGAGGGAGGGAGTGGGAGGGAGAGAGAGATGGGAGAGGGAGGTAGAGAGGGAGAGGTAGGGAGAGGGAGGGAGAGAGAGAGAGAGTTGAGAGAGAGATAGATCGACCTACCAACTGACAGACAGACATACATATAGTGAGAGTGGGAGACACAGAGAGACAGACAGACAGATAGTGAGAGTGGGAGACACAGAGATACATATAGTGAGTGAGAGACACAGAGAGACATATAGACAGTGAGAGCAGGAGACACAGAGAGACAGATAGATAGTGAGAGCGAGAGACAAAGAGACAGACAGACAGATAGTGAGAGCGAGAGACACAGAGAGACAGACAGGCAGATAGTGAGAGGAGAGACACAGAGAGACAGACAGATAGTGAGAGCAAGAGACACATAGAGACAGACAGACATATAGTGAGAGCAAGAGACACAGAGAGACAGGCAGACAGACAGATAGTGAGAGTGAGAGACACAGAGAGCCAGACAGACAGATAGTGAGAGTGAGAGACACAGAGAGACAGACAGACAGATAGTGAGAGTGAGAGACACAGAGAGACATACACACATAGATAGAGACATAGACAGAAAGAGACAGAGACAGAGAGAGAGATTCAGATAGAGAGAGAGAGAGAGTCAGAGACAGAGAGACATACATAGAAAGAGACAGAGACAGAGATAGAGAGACAGAAACAGAGACAGAGATAGAGAAAGAGAGACAGAGACAGAAAGACAGAGACACAGAGAGACAGACACCGATAGACAGAAAGACAGAGACAGATAGACAGAGACAGAGAGTGAGCAACAGAGAGAAAGAGACAGAGAAAGAGATACAGAGAAAGACAGAGACAGAGACAAAGAGACAGACAGAGACACAGAGACAGACAGAGAGACAGACAAGGAGAGACAGACAGGGAGAGACATACAGAGACAGAGAGATAAAGACAGATAGAGAGACAGAGACTGAGAGAGACAAAGAGACAGACAGAGAAAGACAGAGAGCAACAGAGAAACACAGATAGAGACAGAGACATAGAGAGCCATAGAGAGACAGAAAGAGGTAGAGAGAGAGAGGCAGAGAGACAGAGAGAGAGAAATAGAGACATGGAGAGATAGCGATAGACAGAGAGAGACTAACAGAGACACAGACAGAGACAGACCAAGACAGAGAGACAGATGCAGACAGAGACAGACAGACAGACACACACAGACAGAGAGAGACAGACAGGGACATAGAGACATACAGAGAGGTAGAGAGAAAGACTGAGAGACAGACAGAGATAGAGAGACAGACAGAGACAGATAGATGGAGAGACAGAGTCAGAGAGTCAAAGTCAGAGAGACAGAGAAAGAGAGACAGAGAAACAGAGACTGACAGAGAGACAGAGACCAACAGAGATAGACAGAGTTACACAGAGACAGACATATACAGACAGAGACAAAGAGACAGAGACAGACACATGGAGAGACAGACACATAGAGAGACAGACAGAGAGAGAAAGAGAGAGAGAAAGAGAGAGAAAGAGAGAGAAAGAGAGAGAAAGAGAGAGAGAAAGAGAGAGAAAGAGAGAAAGAGTGAAAGAAAGATAGAAAGAGAGAAAAAGAGAGAAAGTGAGAAAGAGAGAGAGAAAGAGAGAAATAGAGAGAGAAAGAGAGAGAGAGAGAAAGAGAGAAAGAAAGAGAGAGAAAGAGAGAGAGAAAGAAAGAGAAGCCTTACTGGATAATGGATCAGGACTAATGGAACACCCTGCATTGATAAATGTGTTTATTGTGATGTGGTTTATGTAATTATTAGAAATTTAGTTATGACAATGTATTTTCTTAGATGTATTCTTCTCTTCAATATCTTGTGATTCCTCCACCTAACTCGTCTAATAAAATCATGTCTTTTTGTAATTTCATTGTGGGGGCCTCACATTATTAATATCTTATGTGTGGTTCATTTTATTCAATACAGCTTGGGGAAATACAACAATTTCATCCAAAGTCAATAGTTTGGAAGACAAGAATAATAAAATAGATGCAGCTGAAATTTATAGGTGGTATTTAAACATCTGCTCAACCAATTTACTCTGACATAAAGGTCAGACTACCTGCTGGAAGATGCAGACTCATAGGACTGCATACTTCACTTCTTCATGAATCCACTGGTTTGCTTACATTGCTATCTTACATTCATATAACCAATGACATAACTAAGATTGCATGAACTTCCCTGCAAAAAAATATAAAATGGGCCCCCATCATCCTTGTTCATATGTTCAGGTGTGGCCAACTTGAGTTGATGGGTCTCACTGTCTGCATATAACTTCTGCAGACAGTGAGATAGAAAGAGATGGCGAGAGAGAGAGAGAGAGAGAGAAAGAGAGCAAGAAAGAGAGAGTGAGTGAGAGAGGGAGAAAGAGTGAGAGTGAGAGTGAAGGACATATGCCAAATAAATCAATTTGTAAATATCTTAGTTTTATTATATAAACCACATCAACAAAAGAACAATAGTAAGGGATAACCCATCAGGTAGTAAAGGGATAACCCATCAGCACTCCGCTCGGTGCTACATAGCTAAGCTTGCTGCCAGTTCGAAACAGGGGAAACCTTCATTCCCCGGATTAAACAAGATCAAGTTGAAAACAGTCTTTCCTCGGAATTATATCCCAATCTGTCTAAATCGTAGAATCCAGAGATTTTTCTCCGAATTATTGTAAACATGCAAAGTGTATTTAGAAGATAAATCCTCATTGTAAAAATGCATCTGTAAATAATTGTTTTGCACTAGGGCACATATTTTTTTAAAAAAAAAAATAGTAAGGGATAGTCATAAAAAGGAACATTATTATATAAAAATACAATCGCAAAGTAAACATTTTTATTTTTAATTAAAACATTTACTGAATAGTAACTTCTGTTTTTCATAATTTATTCTTATTATATTTTACTTCAATATTTCCAACTGTGATATTTTTATTATAGATTCTAAAACTTCCAACTGGCTTATGTATTTAATTCTTGCCATCACTACCTTACTTTTCCTTGCCCTTGCAGCTGGAATAGCATTTTGGTTGTTCAGACGGCGACGGAAACGTAAAAAGAAAGAGGCAGCTGAAAAGGCCAAATTAACTGAATCTGTATCAAAAATAAGCGTCAAATCAAAAGTATCTCAAAAAGCTGACAGCTGGAAGAAAGAACTCAGAAAAATTAGATTGAAGAAAAAAACTAGAAAGAAGAAATGAAGATCAAGTATTTTAAACTTTGTGAATTTAATTTTATTTATCCCAAAAAAATGTATGTTTGATTCATCAAATTTCCTTATTTCATTTAAAAAGGCGTGAAAATCTAAGTGTCTATACAAAAACAAATATAGTGAAGTCATCTATACAAAAACAAATCTATTGATGCCATCTTAAACGGAAACCACAGCAACACAGATATTTTCTGTGATTTTTAAGTTGACTGTGACTCACGTTTTTTTTATCTATAAACATTAAACACTTACCACACTTTTTAAATGAAATAAGAAAATTTGATGAATTAAGAATACATTTTTTTCTTTTGTAAAATAAAACCAAATAAGCAAAGTTGATTATTAGGCTATTGATTATAGCCTACACTTCAAGACAAAATCGATAAATTGACATTTGAAGAATAACTTTGAGTTAAAACCAAAGATATAAGAAATTTAATTTATTTTTTTGTTATTAGGATCCTGGACACATAAATAGTATATTTATATGTTCTAAATGGATCTTTGCCAATGTTTGTTGACATGTTAATGTATTTCAGTCAAATTAAATAGAAATTTCATGTATTTCAAAAATTTAAATATGAAAACTATTTGCATATAATATACCCAGTTTGTAAATATCTGATTTGTTTTTAGCAATAATATACCTTATTTCATTTTTAATTAAATAGTTAATAAATATTTAATATATTGTATATCAATAAGACTTTCTATTTCTGGAATAGATAAGTTGAGTCTTTGAAGAATTAATTTTAGTCAGATTCCGGTATCTGCCCACCAATATGATTAACATTAGCAGTCACGCAACAACTAATATTTAGTAGCGTGTGGAATTAGTATTTTTTTCCTGCCGATTATAGTATATTTTCTTTACAGTCCTAACCTTACCTTATCCCTGAACCCTAGGATAATCTAGTGGGTAAATAATATTTTGCTTAACGCCAATCTAGATAACTTCAAATTACTACCGTCAGCCATATTGGTGGGCAGATAACGGAATTTGACCTTTATTTTAGCAACTTATGAGCTTATTGTTTCCTTGTTTCATACCATTTTTATTCTAGTTAATTCCATTTTCGAAAGAAGGCCGAGCACTTATTTTTTACATAGTTTCATACCACTTTTATACTAGTCTATTCCATTTTTGAAAGAGGGGAAATGCCCTTATTGTATCATCAGTTTCATACCACTTTTATTTTAGACTATTAAATTTAGAAAAGAGGGGAGAAGTGCTTATCATCCCTCAGTTTCATACCACTTATAATCTAGGCTATTCCATTTTTGAAAGAAAGGAGAAGGGCTTATTGTCTCCTGTTTCATACCATGTTTGTTCTAGACTATTCCATTTTTTAAAGAGCGGAGATTCACTTGTTGTCTCCTTGGTTTCGTACCACTTTTATTCTAGTCTATTCCATTTTTGAAAGAGGGGAGATGCACTTATTGTATGATCAGTTTTATACCACTTTTATTTTAGACTATTCCATTTAGAAAAGAGGGGAGAAGTGCTTATTAACCTTCTGTTTCATACCACTTATATTCTAGACTATGCCATTTTTGAAAGAAAGGAGAAGTGCTTATTGTATCCTGTTTCATACCACATTAGTTCTAGACTATTCCATTTTTTAAAGAGGGGAGATGCACTTGTTGTCTCCTTGGTTTCATACCACTTTTAATTCTAGTCTATTCCATTTCAGAAAGAGGAGAGATGCGCTTATTGTATCATCAGTTTCATACCACTTTTATTTTAGACTATTCCATTTAGAAAAGAGGGGAGAAGTGCTTATTATCCCTCAGTTTCATATCACTTTTATTCTAGACTATTTCATTTTTGAAAGAAATGAGAAGTGCTTATTGTCTCCTGTTTCATACCACGCTTGTTCTAGACTATTCCATTTTTTAAAAAGGGGAGAAGCACTTATTGTCTCCTTGGTTTCGTACCACTTTATTCTAGACTATTCCATTTTTTAAATAGGGGAGAAGCACTTGTTGTCTCCTTGGTTTCGTACCACTATTATTCTAGTCTATTCCATTTTTGAAAGATGGGGAGATGTGCTTATTGTATCATCAGTTTCATACCACTTTTATTTTAGACTATTCCATTTAGAAAAGAGGGTAGAAGTTCTTATTATCCCTCAGTTTCATACCACTTTTATTCTAGACTATTCCATTTTTGAAAGAAAGGAGAAGTGCTTATTGTCTCCTGTTTCATACCACGTTTGTTCTAGACTATTCCATTTTTTAAAAAGGGGAGAATCACTTATTGTCTCCTTGGTTTCATACCACTTTATTCTAGACTATTCCATTTTTGAAAAAGGGGAGTAGTACATATTCTCCGAGTAGGCTATGGCTTTAGATAGACTATTCACAAGTCATCATGCTCCTAGGCTAAATTATTAGTTAAATTCCAACATTAATGATCTGAATTACTATTATTCAAATTAATTTTCTTTGATTGTATTTTTTACAGGTTCAGAATGTCATTCACTCAGCATTATTAATTCCCCCATGTACAGCTCCGTGGTGCAATGGTCTAGGCTGTTGGCTACCGGAGCTAGTGCGTTTATTGGGTTGTAGATTCGATCCTGAAATCCCCGATGCGGGATGGAGAGTTTTCTTTCGAATTCAGTACGCACTAGAGATTTTTCTGTATCATTATAGATATCAATTTATTGATTTATTCTGGAAATTTATTAAAAAAAAAATTGGTACAAGGTACAGCATCTCTCTCCTTCTCCAATTGTTATGAAAGGGTTAGAGATTTAAAGATTTAATTTTATATGTGAAAAAGCTGTAAATTTCATTATAGATTGTGATATAATTTGAATTAGGAATTTAATTTTAATAAACATAAAAAAAAAAAAGAAAAAAGAAAAGAAAAAGAATACCTGTGTTATCTTGGATGTCTAAATCAATAGTCTTGGTACAGGTAAATGTGGAATATAATTTCTTTTTATTTACCGTACAAATTTGTTTTGAGTATCTATTGCAGGGTTTCTTAACCTTTTTGAGTCGTGACCCAAATTGGGGTAATAGTTTTGGTTTAGTGACCCAAATAGAATGGCCAACAGCAACTACATTCAACACATTCGGTGACTAGGAAACGACTGGCTCCCTTACAATATTAGGGCCTAATGGAAGTGAGGAATTATGAACTTTTCAAGTGCATAGTGCCTGCTGATTGGTTACCAGTTGATTAACTGTATGGCAAAAGTAAATTCTGTTAAAATTATCAAAATCGATTAAAAAAGGTTTATTTCATTCCTTCATCATCATCATAGGGGTGTGGCATAGTGAGTTTAATATGTAGTAGAAGTTAGGGTTCAGGATTAGGGAAAGATTAGGACTGTATAATAATAAAATAAAGCTGCTAGCCATCTTGTTCACTTGACTAAAAGTTCATAATTCTTCACTTCCACTAGGCGCAAGTCCTTACAATGACATGTGCCTAGAAACTGGAAGGTCTAAATCCCATTTAGTCACATGATCAAGATGAAAGCAGACTTAATTTTTTTATTTACAGTGCTAACATTACCTCTACCCTAACTCCAACTAGGTCTGAATCCACTATGCCCAACCCTACGATAATCTAGAAGGGAAATGATCGATTTAGATAATTTTGACACAACTGCCGTCAGCCCTTTCCATTATGACAAAAATACGTACACAGATTTTAAAGTATTCTTTTTGTTGAAAATATTTTCTGACCCATAAAATATACCAAGCGACCCAATTTTGGGTCACGACCCATAGGTTAAGAAACCCTGATCTATTGGTATCATACAAAGAAGTGGAGCATGCATATCACCTACGACTTGTCGGCTGATAACATCAGAATAAATAAATAAACTATACATGCCTCTAATTATATCACTTGGATAAGTACTCACAATTCGTGAATCTTTATTAAAGTCACTTTTATAAAAGTTTGTTAAATTTTGAGTTTTATGATCAAAGAAGGTAGAATTCATCTTTTCCACATACAATGTATAGCTTCTTTAAATCCTTGAAGTCTGCAGATATGAGATGAGTGTTGTAATTCAGAAAATGTATATATATATTAGTCAGTTTACTCATAGATTCAGCACTTGCACTAATACAGGTTTTAAAATTAAAAACCTGAACATCAAATTTAAAAAGGGTTGATTGAATGGAAATATTGATGGCTTTAATGAGTTCTTGAATAGTACTTTAGATTCTGACAGGAATATTAATTTTTTTAATATGGTGATCAGTTGTTTCCTATTCATTTTTATAGTAAAAATAGATATCATTATTATTTTTATCGATCAATTGTATACCTAATCTGTGGGTATTGGATTTCAGCAACTCCAACTTCATAATCAGCTGCTGTTAAATCTAATGCTTTAGAAAGTTTAATTTTAACATTTTGAGGGTATTTTCAGGATAATAGTCCATACAACTGTTGGAAGGTAAAGTAATATAAAAAAATGAGTCATGATTTTTTTAAGTCTTTTACCAGAACCCAAGAGTTGAATGATGATGGATACTCTTGCCACTTGATGTGTTAATATTTTTCTCGTCCACTTCTTTCTTCTTTCAAGATTTTTTCTATGTTAAAATAATACAAACTCTCAATTTTAACAGCTTGCAGTTCTTCTTGGTAGTATGTACCATCAATGACTTCGTTATTTAAACCTTTGATTTTATATACTGGGGGTACGGTAGGGATCTGCTCTGTATAATAAATATTTCTTGAGTCCAACTCAGTAGGTAGCCTTTATTGAAAACTTGTTTCATTTTAGAAATTCTAACTTGTCTGATTTTAAATGTAAAGACTTGTGAGTCATCCCATAATTTATCTTTGTATAAAATAGCATAGACTTTTTCATTTTTCTGATTCACTTCTAGCGGACTTTGCTGAATACTTCTATGAAAGGATCGATTATTACTTTTAGTCAATTGGGTAAAACATCTAAATACATTATTTTATTTTTAACGGTAAAATATCTCCACAACTGGGTCTTTTAATTCGGACTTAGTAGTGATAAAATGAATAGAATTTTCTTTTAAATAAGTTTGAAAGATCTGATTCTGAAATTCTTTTCCATCATCGGTCTGAATCTTATTAGGTTTCCGTTCTTGCATAATTTTTTAAATGCAATGATGGGTAGAGCCCATGGGTATTTGGAAAATACATTGGTACATGTTAAAAGATATTTATAACCGGAATTGTATTTGGAAATATTTTGTAAATCTACTAAATCGGCTTGAAATTGATCATTAATCCAATGTACGATAGTCTTTCAGTGTTTAATTTTTTTTCTTACCAGTTTATGTAACGTATAGGCATCTTGAATTGTAAACCAATCTTTTTTTAATTAGCTTGTATATCTTTATATACACCTTGATGGAAGGCTTGTTTCCCTGATAGACTCCCTACTTGTTCAGGTAGTAATAATTTCGATCCATCATTGGGTTTCAATTTTTATAATCACAACACCGACTCCAGCATAAGATTTTAACTTTTGGACATCTGAAAGGATCATGACTCAACTCTAACTAAAATGAAAATGAATTTAACACCTATCCTTATATGTTTCCCATAAATATTGAAGGATACTATAAGTGATAGGGAACCATCTTGTATATTCCCAATCATTTGATAAAATATAAGCTTTAAGTTTCAGACTCCATTCTTTTCTAATTTCAAAGTTTTCATACTCTATATGAAATCCATGACAAAAAATTATATATACTTCCTTCACTTCATCTAAAGTATTATAGTGTAGTACAGAAAAAATTCCGGTAGCTATCCCAATCCATATCGTGACAGCATACAGGTTTTATATATTGGGGGTACATAATCTTGTAAACTAATTCTGCACAATATAATAAAATGTTATTCTTTTTCTTTAGAACTTAATTCATCTGTAAATCTTAATAAAGGTTTCATGGTATGACTTGAACCTAAACTTCTCTAATTGTTAGGGGACATTATGACCCTCTTTCTAAAAGTCAAAGTAAGCTACAAAATTATTTTAATTTTTTTTTCAAGTCTTATACTTAAACTTACCTCTGATACCTGAAAAATCTTCCAATCATCTCTGCTTGTGTGGTTATATTATTTTGTATGGCTATTTTATTGTGAGTAAAAACAAGACATTTATTTAAAAAAAAACATTTATTAAACATCACATAGATATTTTTTGCACTTCTAATTTTTTTTTCAAACTATATTTTTTATTTTTCAAAACTAGAAAAAAAGTTTAGTCATTTAAGTTATTCATAATTTAATCAAAATACAAATGGATTTGATTTTTTAACTTTACAATAACATTTTTGTCGTAAGTAAAAGTACATCAAGTGTAATTGTGGATATTCAATACATTGATTCACATAAGTATTAATCTCAATCATATTTTCAATAAAATCACCTTCATTCAAAGCTATGAATAAAATGTCCTGTAAAAGTATTTTACTGAGTAAATTTTTAGCTTTTAATTTCAAATGCTGAGGTGTTAGAGATAATTTTTTTTCTTTACATAAAACAATAAGATCAAAATAAAGATGGTAGATATATTCCATAAAATTGAAATATTGAATAATGTCTTTACTTTCTGAAAGTTCAATTTTCTTCTGAAATTCTTTACTCATAGCATAAACACATTTAAAATGATAAAAACATTCACTTGGTAAAATGCCCTTGAAATTAAAAGTTTTTCCTATTTTGGATACAAGTTGATGAACAGAAGTTTTCAAATCATTAAAATCTAATGGGGTATGTCCTTCAGGATAATCCAATTTAGGTGCTACACTACTTCCATGGTATGGTGGCAAGGCATCGGTATAATGGTACATGGGTTGGGGAGAAGAAATCTCATTTTCTGTTACACTCACTCTATCGGTTCCCTGGCAAGGTGATAAGGCATTGGTGTAATGATTCATAGGTTGAGAAGACATTTAATTTTCCGGTACACTCTATTGGTTGCCTGGTAAGGTGGTAAGGCATTGGAATAATGATTTATAGGTTGAGAAGACATTTCATTTTCCGGTATGGTTTCTAAAGTATTCTGAAATGTAGACTTCTTCTTCATAGGTTTCATTTCCATAGTGTAAGGTACATAATGCGTATCGACTTTTGAAGCATTCATGATATTTGAAAAACAGGTCTTGTAAAAGTATGATTAAGCAAGAACAGCTGCAGAAAAAAGAAAGAGATTAAAATAATTTTGAAGGTTATATATTGTACTTTACATCAGCTCTTCTGTGATTGGTCAAAAATTATATATTGATTTTGATTTGTTATTTTTACTTTTTAGACTTATGTTTCTTGCCTTTAGAATTGAGTTTCTTCCTTTTAGCTAGAGAAATATATATTTTTTGGCACCTAATGGGTTTGTTATACCGTAATATTTATTAAATAATTTGGGGTGGCCTAACTTGATTGATGGGAAATGATCTCCACAGAAATATGTGCCTTCAATTTCACGTTCACTACTGTAAACAGGAAGGTTCAAATCATTTGTTAGCATAACTTCTCTTCATCTTGATTTTAGGAATAACTTGATCGGTTGGTGTAGTTAGGACTCATTCGGGCTAGGTATGACTTGAGTCGGGGTAGAACTCAATAGTGAAGTTACAGCTGGGTGGTATTCAGATATGGGAATAATACATCATCATCCCCATCATCATAGTAAAGTTATGGCATTCTCTGAGCGAATCCATTGCAATTATGATAGAGGATAGCACAATAATTGGAATTCTCCATGATGATCTTAGAACCATGATACCCACATGTTTTATGTTTCATACAATAAAATATAAATTAAGGATAATAATTTAAATCATATTCAATGGCTACTAATTCATAGCAATCTTTTTCATGACATCTAGATTCGAATGGTATATTGGGTTTATCAGTTTTAAAGGTATGACCAGTGATGCAGGTGGGGTGTGTGGGATAGTGATAATATCCGGTGCCGGTTTAGTTACGGTGTAACTTTCTAAAAAAATAAATAGAAAAAAAAGTCATGCATAGTTTTAAAAATAAAATAGAGACTTAGAAATTTTTTTCTAACTTTATACATAATAAGTTCTTTTTTCTTAGAGCTTATAATTCTTGTATTTATATATTTCTCGGGCTGTGGTAACTACGATATCGGATTGGACGGCAATTTGTTCTTAAAGACCGGTAATTTCATTCTGGACAAGTATTGCAAATAAACTATTTATTTCATCGGCGACCATAGCATCTATATCCCCACTTAAAATAACATTCACAAGTTCCATATCTCCAGTAAAATCAACGTCGAGGGCTTCTAACTGCTCCGTATTACTGCATTACATGGTTAAATTACTTCTTGTGAGAGAGCTCAGGATGAAGTGATTTAAAGTGGGAAATTAAAGACTTTTACCCCCTATACTAAAATAATATGAACCAACCAGAAGCAAGATTGAAGATCCCACCTAAAGATCCCTCTTAAAAATAAGAAGATTCCCACCATGCATCATAACATGTCACTAAAAGTAAAATGTTTACATTTTTGTAATGGAAGTAGAGTTATTTTAGGATTGAAGGATATGGAAATGGTTATGGAAGTCACATGCATGGTAGATGTCCACCATCTTGGACTTTGGAAAAAAGAACCTGGATGGGTATAGACACATTTTCAATCCCATCATGCATCTTGAAAATACCCGGATGTAATGTATGACATCGTAGTCATGTGACCTGAGAATCCACCCCCTCTAACATTTTCTATTTTTTTTAAAAAAAATGACTAGGTTTTTTGCACATGTTTCTGCACATCCTATGACATCACTTCCATTTGGCCATCTTGGAAAAGAATTGGATGGTTCTAGAAACTTTTTCAATCCTATCATGCATCATAATCTATCCCATCATGCATCATTCTCAATCTCATCATGCATCATAATCAATTATTTCATGCATCATAATCAATCCTATCATGCATCATAATCAATCCCATCATGCATCTGGAAAAAGACCCAGATAGGGGCAGAAACTTTTTTCAATCCCATCAAGCATGATAATCAATCCTCTCATGCATCTGGAAAAACCCCAGATGGTTCCAGAAACTTTTTCAATCCTATCATGCATCATAATCAATCCCATCATAATCAATCCCAACATGCATCATCAAATGACAATATATGCCCATATTTGGTTATAAAATGAGAATGAGAATGAGAGTGAGAACAGGAATAGGAACAAGAATAAGAACTAGAATGGGAATGAGAGTGAGAAGTGACTGAGATGTCCAATCATGCATCCTAATCCTATCCAGAATGCATCATAATGTGATGTCATATGCCCATATATGGGCAAAGGATGGCAACCATCTTGGATTTTTTAACTAAAAAATGACATCACTTTCGGCAACCATCTTGAAAAGACCTGGATTGTTCCAGAAATGCTGTTTCCTATCTACTTTTATATGTATGTATATAT